>JAECUM010013709.1:0-35575 GCA_016617855.1 Megalonaias nervosa
CCTTTTCCGTACCATGAATGTGGAGTCCCTGGTAATCTTAGACCCCTTCCCTTTTTTTTGATTCCCTTTCCTGTTGCTTTCTTCAATGCCATTCCAGCAGCGGTTCCAACAGCACCTAATGCAGCTGCTTTTGCAACAGCTGGGGCTGCAGCGGCTATTAATGCTGGTATAGCAGCAAGAAGTGGAAATATACCACCCGTCTTAATGATATCTTTAATGGCACCCGCAGAAAGATTAAGTTTTATACCTTTATTTGATTTTTTGGCTTCATTGAAATGCCTGAGCTGACGTTCTGTAAGAGATAATTTATTTGAACCACTCATCTGATCTTTCTTTAGCGATATTTTTAATCCAGTCATTTTTTGATACTGATTGTATCCTTTTAATCTGACCAGGAGTCAGACTAACACTAACGTGATTATACGACATTATAATATTCATAAATGATCTAATTACATATTTTCTACTGGAGCATCAACTACTCGCATTCGTCCACCAACACCTTCAACTAACATTGATTTATCGCCGAGTATGACAGCAATTGCTCTGTAATTAGGAATATCTGTAATATTTCTGTTAACACGAGCTCGAAAATGTATATCGACTACTGACTGTCTGGTTAAATCTAAATGTTCGAGCGAAAAGTAATAAATCGGATATAGGGTTGTAAAATCCAATTGTGATATTTGTAAACCAGTGTCAATATTTTGATCACGGCCCATGAACGTCATTAATCGATGATATGCACATGCTACATGATTTTGATCGAAATTCAGTAATATATCCTCGGATGGTTCTTGATGTCCATTTATTCTTAAAGAAACTTCAGAAACACCAAGTTTGTCAAATATCATTAAACTTTTTGTTTGATTACCTACACGTGTATTATCCTGAAGAGCAATGAATATATGTCGTGGTGCAGCTATTCCCTGTTGAGAGGCTATTTGCCATGTAAATAAACCATTAATTGCACTCTGAACAGAATCTGTGGTCATTGTTAACCATGACAACATTGATTTACCACCTTGATTCATAAAAGCAAGTAACCGATCTTGTTCAGGTATTGTTGGAGTCATCACTGGCATCCACAATGAAAGTTTGGTTAATACTACTTTACCATGAAGTGCCACAGTTGCAGGATCATCAGCTCCTCTAACGTGCCATATTGCATCATAGTCCGTGGCTTTTCGTACAAGTACAACCGTATGTTTGGCTCCAAAAATAACTTTTCTGACATTTCTGCAAAATCCAAATATGTGTGAAAGTGGAATTACACATGAAAACATTCTATCTTTCAACATTGTTTTACGTGATGCCAATCCTAAGTTGAAATTTGCGTTCATTGATATTACTGCGGGAGTTTCTGCGGTTCCTGCAGCATTTCTTACATTACCTGTAGTTACATTTTTATGATCCGGGTGATCAGAAGTGTCCTTTACAAACATCATTGATGGACCAGCTGATCTTGAATAATCGTCGCTATATCCTGCTAGACCCAATATTGTTGTAGCAACATCAACGTCCTTCTGAATTGATTCAATATTTTTACCATCAATCATATAAGTGGCGCTGTCAAATAACGCCATAATACCATTATTAACAACACCAAAAGCAACATTATTATCGTATTCAGTATTATCCGCTTTAAAAATTTTACCTTCTACTTCAATAAAAGCCTCAGCGGGTAAGAAATACCTACTTGTATCTTGAACTTGTAATTCAATTCGTCCACGTTGATCTGGAATTCGAGCGTCATAAGAATAATATTGATAATCACGCACAGACTCATCTTTGAGTACCGGTGCGTCCATGTCAAATGCTGGATCAGATATGCGCTTGAACATCTTTATTATAATTATTATCGTCTAAAACGAAGACCACTTCCTGCTATCAGACTAGCGGTTATATTTTTTTCTTTTTCTGACATTGGTACATCAGCCAACTCTGCTAGTTTTTTATTAGCAACTTGATTTATTATTTTACTGACATTTGCAGGCATTACTTCAGTACTAGGTAATTTTACTGGTTGAGGTTTTCGTCGTATTAATCGTGCTAGTCTATCAGCGAGATTACCCATAGCACCAATACCTTTTTCACGAACAACATCAATAGCTTTCATACCCAGTTGCTTTGCGATCGGTATTGCTTTTGGGGCTATCCTTCTAAACAGACCCTGAACAACATCACCTAATCCATCTCCGTAGGTCGTTTTGTATACTGGTAATCGTGAATTTATTACTCTGACCATGGTTGGTCCACGTTGAGCACTATGTACAATCATTTTATTATAGTAATTGTATTTAATTACGTACTTAGCCGAGTAGTAGTCATCGGCAATTTCGTTAATAAGAGACTGATAAACATCAACGTCCATGATACCGCCTGTAAATAATCGTCTACAGGTATCGGCCGCTTCATTAATTATTTCTGGAGAATTATTACCAGCTCGTTTTCCTCCGATGAGGATTTCTAGTCGATCAACATCAGCAAGGACGTTATTAGGACAGGTAATAAGACCACTTCCCTGATTAGTAAATCCACTTCCACTTATGTTGCCAGAAGAGGTGTCTGACAGCCAATATTCTTCTTCCTCCTCTTCCTTTTTGCTTGGTGTTTGTGATTTTGGAGATTGTGGCAATTGATGTGGTAGTGGTGATAATATTTGTGGCAGTTGTTGTGGTGGTGGTGGTAATGGTGTTGGTAATTCCAATGTTTCAGGAGGAGGAGGAGCTTGTGTTCTTTTTGTATATTTTCGTTTTGGTCTTACTGCTTCTTCCTCTTTTGCTTTTCTTCTTTCTTCCCTCTTTTGTTTTCTCTGTTCTCCAAGTTGTTTTGCTTCTTTCTTTTCTAATTCGACATAATAATTAATATAATCAATATAATTTTGATACAATGGATCACTAGTTTTAGTTTGTTCAACATTCATACGTATGCGATATAATATTTTTCGCCACTGTTCACGGGTTTTAATATATTTAGCGTATTCAGGTTTCATTAATTTATCTCTTCGACCGAAAGTTTTCACAGCAAAATCAGCTAATTGTTGTGGATCTTTAATTTCATTAATTACTTTAATAGTCTCTTCACTAGATTTATCTATCAGTCCAGCATTACTTATTGTAAGAATCTTTTGTTTAGAGGCTAGTGCTTCAGCGACTACAGGTATTAGTTGTATTGGTTGAGCAGCAGCTATTTCAGCTGGAAGTTCTCATAAAATCTTTTTTGTCTGTTTTGTTCTTTCTGCTATTTCCAGTTGCTTCAGCGGTTTTCTCCAGTATTGGTTCAATGTCCTTAGTTGTTTCAGTAACTGGTTTGAATAATTGTTTTGTATCCTCTTCAAATTCAACATGAGATTCCCGACGCAGTTGTAATTGTTGCTTGACAGCATCACAAACAGGTAAATATTTTTTAATTGCCTCTAATCACTCTCTTGCTAATCTAGCAGAGTGAGGTTCGCCTATAACGACCATTATTAATAATATTTATACTGGCTGTTTAATTTACGGCAGCAGGCAGGTCGAACGACAAAAATTGAGTGACCCGCGAGTAAACTAAATGCATTATAACATAAAAAAACAAAAAAGTCAAAAATAAAATAACAAAAATGAGCTAACATTATCCGTTTTGGTAATAATAAAAGTTAGGAGGTTCGGTTTAGCGTTATTGACATTATTTTTTCAGCCACTGTAGGAACCTTTATTTTTGTAAAATAAGGCCAGGAACAAAAGTTGTCTGTTTGCCTGCTGCTAAGGGTTCGGCATGATGATATTTTTCAGCAAGCTTGTTTAATATTTGTTGGCAAAGCGTTGGATTGACCTTTTCAACATTCTGCAATGAATATAAATATGCATTTCCAGAAAGGGTCCACGTTCTCTTTTCAGCTCTTTAAAGTAACCGAGAGTTCTTGTTGAAACAAAAAGAAAGTTAACTTTACATCCATCATTGTTCTAATATTGTAAATTTCTTGTAAAGGAAGAGGTACTGTGCACCATCTTTGGGTATACCTAAAAGTGTTGTAGTATGCTTCAGCTAATTTTTATTTCATTGTCAAGCTATCGTAGAGGCTGTGTAAATTTGTTTAGTATTAGTTCCACAATTCTGGAACGGTCAGTGATATTGATTCAGCAATTTAATTCATTTCAGGAGGAATAATGTTTTGTTTGAAGGTCATTTTTATTCTGCGTTGGCTTTTAAAAAGTTGTCGGGGGGGGGGGAAGGGTTGCTTCTCTAAAGTATGTAGATTGCAACATGTCAGGTTGTAATTATATGGTCTGACAGATGGAATGTAGTTCCTATGTGAAGAAAGCACATTTTCATCATAATCATGTTCTGTGAGGTATTTGATAGTAGGATAGTATGCCTCCAGTCTTTTTAAGATTTTCTGGAATATCAGCTTATGTCGGTTGTGGTTGTGGGAGCTCAGCTTCAGATTGTATCTTTCAGTTGATGCTACTAAAACACTTCTGTGTTCCTTAGTACTTTCAAGACTGGACTACTGTAACTCAATTCTGTCTGGTTCGTCTCAGTATCTACTCCAGAAACTTCAAAACACAGCTTCTCGGATCATCCTTAGAGTACCACGATCAGAGCACGCCTCCCCCTGCTCTGTACCCTACACTGGCTATCCATTCGATCCAGAATTAAACACAAAATTTGTTCTCTGTGCTACGTTTCACTGACGGGCTCCAGTCCAGCATACCTATCTGACCTCACCCATGTGTACACACCAGCAAGATACTTACGCTCCTCTTCTCACACTCGTATTCTTGTTATTCCCACTATGAAAATGAAATCATATGGACAACGTTTTTTTGCATACAAGGGCCCAGCAATGTGGAATGAATTGCCCACTGAATTTAGACACAAAGACACTGATCTCATTCAAGGGCGCTCTTAAAACACACCTATTTCAACTGCAAGAACAGACTTAAAGACCTAATAATGTTTCCTTACCCTAAATATTTACAGCATGTTTTCTGTTTTCTAATTTCGTGGTGTTTGTTTTTATTTCTGTAATCATATCATTATATGTTTTTTAAGTGTTGTCAAATGTTGTAAAGCGCTTAGAGCTTCTAAAGATTAGGTGCTATACAAAGTCCTCATTATTATTATTATTATTATTATTATTGTGATTTCATGTCATCAGAAAGATCTATTCGCTGTCATTTTTAACAGGCAGTGCCATTAATTCAGGAATTGTGTTTACATCAATATAATCCCAGAAAAACTCTCTGTAAAAATACCGATTGTTGATTTCTTCAAGAAGTCCTTCTTGTTCTTTAAAATTTTTGCAACATTTGATCACATAGACATCTTTATTTATGTCTAGATCTTTTGTTCCTTTCTTGTTCAATTTTTTGCATTTTATTCTTCTGGTTAGATACACTAATTGCATGATATCAAAACACAGCTAGTTTGATATGTTGAGTAGAACACTCCTACGTTTTTACAGTCCTGGTCGATTCCTCGATATTGCAGAACTTTGTTTGCTCATCCTATTTATCCAGCCAATCCTGCAACTGTGGCACTCTCCTATGAGTTAAAAAGGATTAGTATGTGATCAAATATTTATTACGCCCTCAGGATCTGCCAAAAGCTTTTTATACAGTTGCTTGTTTTCACCAATGTTATCATAATACATCTTTATTTCTCATGTCCTTAAAAGCCATGGTCTCATGTTTATCTTCAAACCAACAGCACGTTAAATTCACATGCAATTCTGACATCCTATGTATGTTGCTTACGTAAGAATACCTAGCACAAACAAAGTCAGACTGGGATTGGTTGGCATCACAGAAATGCAAAATAATCTGTATTGGTGATATTTGTCATGCCAGGGCTTGCAATATCAAATGTAGCCAGAAGTGGCCTAAATGTATCCATATTTGTTAAGGCGTGGTCCAGTTAGCATTGTTGTTGGACAGTTCTTTACACCAGTAGTTCCTCTCCTTCTTCTTCTTCTTCTTCCAGTAATGTGCTGGGTTCCTCTGGAACAGACTCACATATGGTGTGAACTATATACATGTGGTGGGAGGTCCAAGTACAGCTAAAAACAGGTTAAAAACATCCCTAGTCTGGAGCTAATTGATCCCCATGCCAACCCCTGCTATGAAAGCATCAATGGAATTGGCATTGACTAGGGTGGCTGGCAAGGAAATGAGTTCTACAGGCAGATTCCTGATAGGAAGAAGAAGTCTTTATATGTGTTGACTCTGGTGAAGGGGACGAGAAATCTGTATAAATGTCCTCTAGTGTGGAATCTTGTCTGTTGGATGTATGGTGCTGCTGGGATGTCAGCTAGCTGGTGCACAATCCGGTACATCATAACAGTTTTTGCTTGTTGGTGTTGAGCTTGAATCTCTTCCCATTCAAAATGTTGGAGCATGGTGGAGACACTACTGGTTCATTGATAATCACCAACAGTAAATGTTCTGCCCTTTGCTGTACTGCTTCAAATTTGGCAATGTTTGTTTGGGTAGATGGGTCCCAAATGATTGACACATACTCCAACTCTGGGCATGCTAAGGATTTATAGCATGTAGCCTTTACTTGTTCATGCCAGGCAAATTTCTACGGAAGAAAGCTATGGCGTTGTTTGCCTTTTTTGTAACAGAGTCAATGTGGCTGTTCCATGATAAGGTGATATCGATGGGGAGTCCCAAATATTTGGCCTTGGATATCAGCATCAGTTTCTGACCATGGATTGTGTATATGGCTAGGACAATCTGTCTCTTTCTGGTATTCGGATGACCTCACATTTGTCAGGATAGAACTCCATTTGCCAGTCTTTTGCCCTTCATTTTAGCCAGTTGTTGCTATATTCAGTTGGAACTGAATCTGTTATGACCCATGCTATGTATATTTTTTGTAACTTCTGGTACACACTTTTGTTTGATTTCTGTACTTTTTATTCATACCTGTAAATTGTATTGATTATCTTTTGTTAGATATTGCCTATGTGACCATTGTCTGTTAAAAGTGTCAAATTATGAAATAAATGCTTATGCTTATGTGTGTGCTGACAAATAATCTTCATAATAAAATGTAATACCGGTAATGACTTTGGGGTTTGGACAGTTCTAGAAGAATTCAGTAACTATCCATTGGTTGGTCTAGGTCACATGAATCTGCAAGTTGGAGATAAATTGAGTATTATGATCTGTCATGTGGGGTATGTCATGACATATACTCATAATAGAAGGTATATATAAGGAAAGAACTGAGCAATCAGATTCATTCCTATTTGGAGTCACCCTCATTTATTATATTCGTATTGTAAGCCTTCATACATGTTGTATGTTATATTTAGATATTATTTGAGAGGAAAAACATTTGTTAGGACTGTTCAGTGGAAACAGAAAATGCTCATTATTTGGACTATAATATATTTTAGGAGCTGTTGTGAATTATTCAAAGGAGTTCTGGACAATGCCATCTTGACGTCATGATTCTTGTTGGACAATACATTTCCGGTCATGAAATTTATATGGTACTTTTCATTCTTTTGGGGGGCCCCAAGTGGCTGAGTAGTCTGAAGTGCTCACTGTTACAGATCACTGCCATCTTACCTCTGTCTGCGTGGGTTCAAGTCTCGGGTTTGACCAATGTGGGTATGAGAGAAACTCGCCAGTAGCTTATTGTGGGTCGGTGGTTCTTTCCAGGGTTTTTCCGGGTTCTTCCTCCACCATTTATACTGGCCACCATGTATAGCCTATCTTGTGCTGAAAATGGCGTTTAACCCTACAAAAACAACAACAACATTCTTTTCGTCTTTCTTAGAACTTTGTCAGGATTATTCTGGATTCACTTCCTCTCACATTTCCATTTATAACATGATTAATAAAACTGTTTGTTACATATTACAAAACTTGTTGGTTTTGCTTCTTTCTTTTACTTAGTTTATGACCATGGAGTCGTGACACACAAAAATTATATTAAACACCTGTTGTAGCCCATTCACTATTTGGTGCTGAAGAAATGTGGTCAGAAAAAGCCAGGCTGCTGAATCGCCCACATTTTTTATCTGAGCAGAACTCAGATTGATTCTAGCAACAGTAACTTAAAACATAATCGAGTTTACTTTGTTTCTTGGCACTTAAATAATGATTGAGCTATAAGATAACCCTGATGATCTTTCACCAAAATTTGCCTTCTCTGTTAACCAAAAACAAAATACAGGTATCTACCCACTGACAGCTCCGCAGTTCCGATGCAATTGTTTATTTTGGCTGGCATGTTAAACAAAATTTCACCACTGATGCTACATTTTTATCTGCAAACTGTTTGGTAGCCATATCTTTGTCAGTTTCTGGTGTGGTTAAATTGCTCATTTGTTAAAATTCATGTTGATGTTGCCAGCCTAGTTCCACCAGCTAATGGCAAAACATATGGCGCTGACAATAACATTTCATTGCCAAGGATTACTGATGTGCCAAATTTTGTCCTACAAAAAGTTAATACCCTCCAGGAAAATTTGTATTGGCATCTGTTAACCATGCCCCAGTATTTGTATACTTATTTGTATACTGTTTAAGGAAGCATCTGCCCTATGTTCTAGTGTAGCCACATTTGTAATCTTTTGCAAAGACATGTTTAGTGGTCTAGACATTGTATCACCAGTTCTTAGTGTTATGACTCTATGATAACAGAAAGAGTGAAAACCAAAATGTGTTGTAATATGTAACAAATAATATATCTCCCTCGAATACAAAGTGAAAATGTCAAAAAGAAGACATTACGGTATTGCAAACTAAATCCTTTATAATCCTAGAATTACTAACACAAGTCCTAACGAATAAAGTTCTAATAAACTTTAGTGATATCCTAAAATAAATCCAATGCTTAAAGTGTTGATGTGCCTGTGATGGCTTGAATAGTAGTGATGTGCCAACAGTCCTTTGTTGAATCACAATAATAATATCCAAGAATATATCCTTGTTTGAATTTCACTTTAAATCCAAGTCTCTATTTCCAAGAATATTATTTTAGATTAGCAGTTTGTATTTCCAGTGAATAAATAATTTGAATAAATAACTTCCAGCTCAAATGAAATGTTGGACACAACAATAAAACTGATTTCTTCTTTAGATGTTATTGCAGGAATAAATAATTTTCCCAATAAATAAAAGTTTATACTTCTCATCCATAATTAGCATTTACTAAAAATCTATTCCCTAATGTAAAATTTCATTGTAGAAGGTTTTAAATATTAACAAGATAAAATCTTGGTTATTATTAGAAGGTCTATTACTACAAATATTATAATAAAGAAATTGGTAAAAACAGTGTCATTGACTCAGACCAAGATAATAATTATAATATTTATCCCTTAGTCAGAAGTCAGAAAAAGGTAAACAATGTTGTTTGCAATGCAAAATAAATATACATAACTTTATCAAGCGCTTGCTGAGTTCTGCATCACAAACGGCTGTTGTGCTACTACCAGTGCCACCGATAACTGTACCAAACACTATTTAATGACTATATATATATATATATATATATATATATATATATATATATATATATATAGATACAATCTGTTATATAAAAAAATGTTCAGCATCAACTTTGATTCAGCAGACATCAAAAAGTCTACTTTAATCTCCCAGATTGTCATTATAAAACCAGTTGCGGAAAAACCAATTTGCCTTTGAATATGGTGCTTAGCAGCGGGCTAAATTGTTACCAAGTAGTCCAAGTCAAGATAAATACAGTACAATTAGCAACCTTGGCATTCGCAAGACTGTTATCAGTTCTGCTGTTGCTGGTCACAACATGATAGCTTACAAACAATCACAATATCAGAGCTAGAAGAAATAATGTACATAGAAGAACTTTATGGCAATACTGACTATCATAGTTTCTAACATCCAAATGTACCATGACAACATGAATAAAATCAAGGAATACTTTTCTTTGTCATGAAACAAAAACTGCAATTGTACCTACTTGGCACAATCTTACACGGATGTGCCAAAATATGTTTGCTGTAATACAGATTGTTTTGCATTATTTTCAGGTCTTGACAATTGTGTTATTGATTGTCTTGTGAACTATAGGTGTCATGGCATAGATGCTGCTAAATTTAAGCAATGTTTCCAGAAAGTTGCTGGCAAAAGCAAAACACTTTATGGATCTCATCGAGATCCAGAAGCTGTTCCTAAAATGTATCATTATGGCTTTGATGAGATTTATATGCCACATTAATTTAATAACTATTGCAACAATACTGCATGCAATATATTGTACAGTGACATTGAAAAAATTGGAACGGATGCTTCCAGCCATTGCAGCAGCTAAATCTTTTTAAAAAAGGGAAACAGATGCAAGTCAACATCAAATACTGTAAAAAATCTGGCAGAATTAGTACTGCAATTGAAGTTATTGTTTGAAGTAGACAAGCAACAACATTGGCATTGATAATGAAATCACAGAAATACTCAACCAATTACTTCCATTAGCAATGCAGAATACAAAGTTTCATGCAATCAACCGCTCTGGTGGCCTAGTGGTTAAAGCGTCGGCCTCAGATGCGTTAGGTTGTGGGTTTGAACCCCGGCCAAGTCATACCAAAGACTTATAAAAATGATACTAACAGCTGCCTCACTAGGCACTCAGCATTAAGAGGTTAGTGTTAGGACTGGCTGGCCTGGTGTCAGTATAATGTGACTCGGTGGGACATGATGCTATATGTCTGTGGCATGATGCCCCAGTGCTCGACATCACTATAAACTGCCACACTGCAAATATCATAGCGATATGACTGAAAAATTGTTAAATCTACGTTAAAAATCCAAATCACACACAAATCATGCAATGATCCGATATTGCCAATATGTCGCAAACTCTTCTCTTTCATTCCATGTTTGCTTAAGGAAGCAGCAGTAATTTTATTGTCAGATATAGAATGCTCATAGAGTTATTGCAGGGTACTCGCTATGAAATCACTTTACTTTGTGAAGACAAAGAGAATCTCTGTTGGGGTTTGCACCAAGACAAAGAAATCCCAGTCATGGGGTTATATTATATTTCTCCACACAAGGCTACGCCTTTTCAACCTATCCCACCAGCCACAGCTCTAAACTATCAAGTTTTAACTGTAATTACCCCCAACAGATTTCTGACACACACTTGATGATATTAGTGGCAAGATGACATACACTCGATACTATTAGTGGCAAGATGGCATACACTTGATGCTATTAGTTGCAAAATGACATACACTTGATGCTATTGGTGGCAAGATGACATACACTTGATGCTATTGGTGGCGCTCTACAGTTTCGTATTTCTCATTGGGTTAGAATTTTAAAGAAAAATAATTTCCCTGGGTTTCCTCACTTGTTATACTGGCTATTTAAACAATGACCTTGTATATCTTAGGTATTGTTCAAAGAACCTTTAATTCCCTTTATTTTGGTGTATGATTGATGGGTATAATATGGGTTGTAGATTATACAGCTCCAGATGTACACCTTTCAAAAAAGTGCTAGCTCCACTTGGTCATTTTCACTTCCTGAACTTCTGAGGTAAGCTGTTAAAAAAAGAGCTGTGAACTTTTTCTACATTTTATTCATTCATTGCACTTTCAGAAGCTGGTATTGTCTAGTCTGGCAAAATTTATTTTCCCTATTTTAATAGCTGCTAAGGATAGTGGACTTTAGACCAATTCAGGCTGATTTTTGGAGCACAAGGGAGCAGTCATTTTAGTTAGTAGCGTGCTTAGATCATTTACAATTTCCAAAAGTACAATTTTTACAAAGAAATGGCAGCCACATTCCATCAAAGTAGCATAGAGGTATGCCAACATTCTCTCCACTGTGCATGTTTTAAATGCAAACAACTTCATCTTACATACATCACTCTCTCAAAATTACATAATAACTGGTGCGAGCACCCATTAGTGGCAAGATGACATACACTTGATGCTATTAGTGGCAATATACCATACACTTAATGTTATTAGTGGCAAGATGACATACACTGGATACTATTAGGGTAAGATGACACTCACTGGATGCAATTAGTGGTACGATGACACACTGGATGCTATTAGTTGTAAGTGACACACACTTGATATTATTAGTGGTAAGATGACACACACTGGATGCTATTAGTGGTAAGATGACACACTTGATGCTATTAGTGGCAACATGACACACAAACTGGATGCTATTAGTGGTAAGATGATACACACTTGATGCTATTAGTGGTAAGATGACACTTGATGCTATTAGTGGTAAGATGACACACACTTGATGCTATTTGCGGCAAGATGACACACTTGATGCTATTAGTGGTAAGATGACACACTGGATGCTCTCAGCAGTAAGATGACACACATTGGGTGCAATTAGTGGTAAGATGACACACACTTGATGCTGTTAGGGTAAGATGACACACTTGATGGTACTACTGGCAAGATGATATACACTTGATGCTATTAGTGGCAAGATGACACACACTTGATGCTATTACTGGCAAGATGACACACACTTGATGCTGTTAGGTTAAGATGACAAACAATGGATGCTATTAGTGGCAAGATGACATAACACTTGATGCCATTAGTGGCAAGATGACACACACTGGATGCTATTAGTGGTATGATGACAACTATTGTTGAACAGAAGCTGGTTTCACATAATTACCCAAAGATAACACATAAATGAGTTACACTTCAGTAATGATTGTTTTGATGCCTTCATAACAACAGTCTATTGCAGCAGTGCCTAAGAATCACATGGGAGTGTCCATCAGACTTGGAAGCAACTAAAAGCATCAGGGACAACATGCTCATGAAAAAACAGATTGCAGATTTTAATGCAGTAAGAACATTCCAATACTGGATTAACCATAAATAAAGAGGCGAAACAAATATCTCACACTGGTAACAGTAACACATTACCTGCAATTTTACTTCTCCCAGCGTGGGTGCCAAAAATATTAACACTTTTGGTTCACTGGCCTCTGGAGCAAAATTTGGCGCAACAGAAAAGGCAACAAGCAGCAAAGGACTACTACGCAGATATCAGTTACAGAAAGTTTTGTCTTACTGCTCTAAATATAATATCGTGTCAGGTAGTTCATCTAGCTCTCTGTCTAAAGCTCAATGTATGAAAACTGCACTGGTCTCTTCTAGAGGTTGCCCACTGTAAACAAGACTATCAGCAAAGCAATTAATTAGCAGAAGATAACAAAACGCTAACATGACAAAGTGAAAAAACAAAGTGCAGTAGTAAAAAGTGGCACCTTACAAATCAAATCAAGGTGGAGTCTTACCACTGCTACCATAGCTAGCTGCTGGTAGTGCATGTGCGCTGTTGCTTGGATTTATTTTCAAGTTCTCTGGACACTGCACTGGATAGTATCTAGAACCAAGCCATCCAGGGTGAGAGCAGTGTCACCTGCATACTGTGAAACTAGATTATTCTACTTTTTTTTAATTTTAACCCCTTTGATATTTTTTTTTTCTGAATCAAATGAGCTAATCATCTGCAATAAAAAAGAGAACAGGCAGTCACCTTATCTACAGCCTCTATTATAGGCAAAATTGACTGCTCTTACACAATAGTGGCCAATATCTTTCCAAAAGACTTTAAAGAACTGGACTGAAAATCCATCTGATCCTGGACTTTTATTATTAGGCTTGTTTTTAAGAATTGCTGTTGCCTCTATTTTATCTGTTATTGTATTTTGGCCATCCATTGATTATTGTATTTCGGCCATCCGTTGACTATTGTATTTCGGCCATCCGTTGACTATTGTATTTCGGCCATCCGTTGATTTACTTTGTATGTTATCCAATTTAGGGGTATCTATAAGCTTCACTGAAGCCTTAAGATCAGCTGGGTCTACATTGTAATAAGAATTTTTAATAATAATGCAGTTTAGTATAGAGCCTCTAAGCACATTCTAGAACATAAAAATACATACAACGACAAGACTACAAAAAACAAACACCATGACACTACAAAACAATAAATGCTGACAATAATTAAGGAAGTAAAGATGAAGTCTTTATGTCTGGTCTTCTGGTCAAAATATGAAATACGGAAGGGGTGGAAAACTGATTATAATGATGAAATTCTTACCCATCACAATTACATAGTTAATACTTTTGTGTCGAAAAATCGCATCTGCTCAATGTGAATACACCCTCCCAGAGTGAAGAATTGTTAACAGACACCGGTACACTCATGCATCCACTGCACCTGTGCAGAAACAGTCATCTTTTTCAAGGAGGCCATGATGATAGTTCTGTCATTTAAATCGTCACAATGGAAAAATTGTCTATTATTAGTTTTTAACCATGTTTGGTTCTCCCTTCAGCTATATTTAATCTTGTATTACAGTCATCAAATGGACAGGATTTTTTATATCAAAAAGTACTAAGCTACATAATAGCAATGGATAATGTAGTGCTGCTATTAAAAGGTGAGTTTTAAGAGCACTCCTGAATGAGATCGCAGTGTCCTTGTTTCTAAGATCAATGGGCAATTTGTTCCTTGTAGCCAGGCCCTAGTATACAAAAGAACATCCGTATGACTTTAATTTAACAGTGGGAACAATGAGAATATCAGCATCGGAAGAATCAGTAGCCAGTGAAGTTACAGAAGAAGGGGGCGGTATGCAGTTCTTCATACTTTATGGATGATCTGAGCAGCTGTGTTTTTAACTTTTTGAAGTTTCTGTATTTGATACTGACACAAACAAGATGGAAGTGAATTACAACAGACCAGTCTTCAAAGTGGTATAATTTAGTTTCTGTTAAAATTTCTAGCATATTTCATGTAAAAGTTTCATCTTCTTCTTATTCTTGTTTTGAGGTTTGATTTCATTTCTCAGTACATGATGGCTCGATATAGCAGCCAGTAAAACCGGTAAAGGAAGAACCCAGTAAGAACCATCAACCCTTGGAAAGCTACTGGCAGCTTTCTCACACACACACACACACACTGGCCGAGCCCGAGACGTGAACCCATGTGGACAGAGTTGAGATGGCAGTGATTAATAAAGGCAAGTGCTATAAACCACTTGGACACACGAGGCCCCATTCCATCTTGTTTAGCTAAATTTGGCATTATATTACTTGTATAGTTTCTGTTTTCCAAATAATTTTTAAACCCTTTTCCAATCTTCAGTCTATTTTGCCCAAGATCATTCCCTGACCCCTTCCATTCTTTTGGCATGAACTGGCTCTTTTTCCTCTCTAATTCATGTAATTTATTTATATTATTTTCCAATTCTAAAATAGTAATTTCATTTGTAATTTATCTTCCTGCTGAGTTTGTTATTATTTTTTTGTGAAGCATTTAGTGTTAGAAGTAAAACCATGTTATTGGATAGGCATTGCCTTGTTGCGATTGTCATACATTTCGTTTCAGAAGCATTAATATGAATTGTTTTGTTGACACCAAATATGCTGTTGAGGTCAGTTATTAAATATCTCACATTGTTTGCATTTGCAAATATTTTATAATCTCCAAGTAATAGGGAGATTAGTTTCTATCTCCTTTCCTTTTGGACAGTACATTAATTTAATTATTACTTCTTTAATCTGTTATGTCATGTCTCCTTTTCAGAAAATATTACTGTATCCAAGTTCAATGAAAGGCAGTAAATGTATTTGGAACATTTGGTTAATATCTGCCATAAGTCCATATGAACCTGCTCTTACCTTGTATTTAGTTGATTTAAAGCTTGTATTAGCTTGTATTTAGTTGATTTAAAGCTTGTATTTCCTTGTATTTAGCTGATTTAAAGCTTGTATAATTTCTTCTAAAGGTATGAAATTATCATAATCTGCTTAAGATACTTTTATGTGTGATTCCATCACAGTATTTGCCCATTTCTTCCTATGGTGGATGCCGTTTTGCATACAATTTTATAGAAAACACATAATTCTTCTATTACTTCTCCCTTAAAGGTTGTGCTGTTTGTCTTTAGATTTTCTTTTTGCTTCATATACATTCCTTTTTCTTTTGTATACAGTTTGTTCTATTTACCTGCTCTTGTTTCTATTCCTCCAAGTTTACAGTTATAAATATATCTTTATCTGTTGCTTTTCCCTATTAGTTGTTTTATCACTGTGTATTTAGAGTGTGTGATTTGGATTTTTAACATAGCTTTAACAATAACATGTACATGTATTTAGAATTAAAATATACCCCTTTTCAACTTGTTACCTTTGTCTCTACTTCATTCAACAGTATTGGTTTGTTATACTTTTGATTTATTCTTTTACCACCCCAACCCACATTCTTCTATTATAACCGTCATTATTCATAAAACTGTATAGCTTCAATTTCTTTTTTTATATTCTTCTTATGAAATATGAAGTTATTAATTTTACGTAAACCTTGTCCCAATTTATTCCCATTTTCAAATTTTACAACTATACTTTTTGTATCATAATCTGTTATACATAATTTTTCTGCATTCTTTTTGTAGCTTTCATGCCTATTTCTTGGTTATAAAATTCATCTAAATATCTGCCTTTATTGTTTCCATACCAAAAATATAATTCAACTTTATCTTATTTTCTATATATGTTGATAACTTGATAGTTTTATAATATTTAATAGGTCTGTATGTAAGACCTCTCCTTCCATATTATTAGGTCTTTCATTGAGTACTGTTGAACATATTGGGTAAAATTTGTATGAATTCCAGTTGCCATTTGGTAAAATTTGTATGAATTCTATTTGCCTTTTACAATATTCTGAGAGCATATATACATTTATTATATGCCATCCACTAAATTTTATATTTAATAGTCTACCTTTATGTGAATCACTTGTTAGTATATTCTTCCATGGTAACTTAACTAGACTATATTTTCAATTACTATTATTGGTATACCAGCAAAAGTTTCATTTATATTATTGTTACATATCACTACACCAAACTCCCACCCCCACTTCTATCTCCTCTCATTATAATTCTAATAGTTTATCCTCATCTGTCTGATCTTCATTTTCTTTATCTGTTGTTCCTTCCCCTACCTTTTTTTTAAACGTTATTATTTATAATTTTGGTGGATACTGCTGCACAAGTTGATAGTTTGGCCTGGTTTTTGTTAATCTGATTTGGGCAATCTTTACAGCCCATTTAATTACAGCCTGGGCACGTATACTGTCAAAAGAGAAGAAAAAAAAACTTACTTGCAGTTAGCACGGTTTGCATTTAAATAATGTGATGTTCTGGTCTTTTGAATTGAAATTTTGGAAGAAAAAGGGTTGAAAGAAACAATACAGTACAGCGAAGAATCATGAATGGTATTAAGTATAAGTGAATCAGCTTGCTCTAATATTGATACTCCTGAAATACGTTGTTCAAAAAGAAAACATAATAATTTATATAGTTATTTTTAACTTAAATCAATATGCAACATTTGACACGCGAACTGTACTGTTTATTATTTATCGTTAAAAGTTATAATGCAGGGGAAATAACTCCTTAAAATATTTCCGGATCTTTCCGAAGATTGGCGGAAAGGACTTATCTGAACTTTGACCTCTCCGGAAAATCCATTCGAAAAGCGCGGACAGGGTAGACAGAAGACTTAAAAAATTGTCAAATTTCACAGTGTCATCCTCGTTTTTCAAGACAAAAGGTGAGATTTTTAAAAAGTTAGAAGTACTCGTTACCCAAAAAGGCATAGTTACATTTGAAAAATGACTTTAAAGGCCACAATTTACTCTTTACAGTTCGTGGACCAGTCCAAGGAGAAAAACGGCTACAGAAATATGGCGTTGACGCGTTCTAAACAGGGGCACGCAACTCCGTATAGGGGTTGACCTTCATTTATTTTACCAAGATTTAGCATCGAAAATTCCGTTACATGTAACCAGATTTAGTTCTTGTACAGCTGCTCGGCCTTTCTAGTGTTAAATTAAATGAAAATTCATTATTTCTGAGAAGAAATAACACGATAATCCAATGACTGGAAATGGCGCAATACAGGTCACTCGTTTCTGCGTGCTGAGGCTTTGTTTGTGACCACGCCGTGCCACGTATTGAACAAATAGCCATTAAAGTGAGAGAAGTTTGATTTTGCCCTCTCAAGTACGAAGCCAGGTTTAGCCTGTCTGTAATATTCGCCATAACTGGTTGTACACGGTCCAGACTGCAACTGTTGCAGTCCAGTTGAGAAATTTTGACCAACTTCCTATAATTTTGGATTGGAAATGTTCTAATACACCAAGTTTTGAGAACCAGTCATAGACTGGTATGAAGGCGGAAAGTTACCAATTTTGTATTTGTTCTTCTCTCTATTATGGTAGTATCATCTGATATGCACTTCATAAAGTGATTTTACCTATCTTAACTTAGCATTAAAAAAGTATGAAAGTATGCAAGAAAAGACATTAAAATTGTATTTCCTTCTTAGACAATCAATATGCAATTGATGATACATATGAAATTAAACATCCATTGTATTAATAATAATATTATTATTATAGTACCCTTACCTCCTTTTGTTGAGGCTAGGATATTATAGCAAAAAGATCAGAAACGTTTCATCATAACCAAACTCACAGTATTACTGATTATGATGTTTTCCAATCCATGAAAGGATTTCATTTCAAAGTCACTCAGAGTTGAAAGGCTGTATATTTAAGTTTGCATTTGAGAGGTAATAATCAACATTAGCTTGGTGTTATCAGTATGATTTCACTCTCAGTGCCTGTATCAAATTCTAGCTGTTAGTAGTGACGGTTGGCCAGAACATCAATTCCAACATTCTAGATATTTGATATCAGGTTCGGTCCTGTTTGTTTATCTTTCCATGGCTAACTGAGCCTGGACCAGTTTGTGCCCTTGAAATAAGGCACAAATGTTAAATTAATTAAAATCTCTTATCTCTCACCCTTACTAAAACAAGAATAGAGTGGGAGAGCAGGCAGTTATATAGCTGGGCTTGGTACTGTAAGCAACACTGGTTTTGGTTTTAGCTTTATTTTACATAAAAGTTGTAGGACCCTTACTTGGTGTTTGTGTGCCCTTTGAACCCGAATGTAACACTCGGTGTGCAATTTTACTTACTGTAAAAGCATTTCGAACCATTACTTAATATTTGAGTAGATTTTATTTGCAACAGATATTACAAGTTAGGGTTCGCGCTGGCTTTAAAAAAGTTGTTGCCCAAAAACTCGCCAACCTCAATATTTAGCCGCCAATTTTAAAAGATGTCGCTATTTTCATAATACAGTTTTATTTGTTTATCTTGACATCCTCGGGACCAAGGTAATATTGTTGATATAAGCAGATGTTTAGATAAGTAAGGGTGGGGTAGACTGAAAATAAATTTAAGCAGTCAAATAAGATTTTTAAGAAGTGACTTGTCATCAGTGACTAAGATTTACACAGAGAGAAAAAAAATGGAAATATTGTTTAAATGAAGACAAGTAGTCTGAAATACACTTGTATATTGACAACTTATATTTGTGTAGTACACTTAACAATGTGTAAATAATGTATATGAAAAATCCATGAAATGAGTACTTGATCACATGTTAAAAAATTCATGTATCAGTTAAATCCCATTAGAAAATGCAACTAACAGATATATATATATATATATATATATATATATATATATATATATATACATACATACATTGGTAATCCTCTTTTGATCTGTATGCCATTGTCAACAAACGTGTCAGTTCACTCGATATTCATTATCCTAGTAGCAGTTGCAGTATAGTTGTGTATATGCTACATGTACATGTACTTAAATTGGCCTAGATTTTGGTCAGCCAGAGACATCTACCATGATGTTGAGGCTACCAAGGGAAATGAAAACGTGAACAAATGAAAAAGTTTAACCAACATTTTTGCGAGATGTTATACCTTCATTTAACGTGACGGCCAAATATCTATTGTTTCAAAATATTGGAAGCAGGAAACTTTCACTGAATGATAAATATGTTCCAGTCACTGTTAAAAATGAAACAGTGCTTTTATTTATGTTGATGACTTCCTTTGATTAAAGGTCTTCGGCTTGCTTTGATGAAGGTGCACTTGTTATTGAAGGCGCCACTAAAGGCCCTCTCTGATGAACCAAACAAATGCCCGTTTGTTATTGCTGTGGCAACATCAAATAATTGTAGAACATTGACCGAGACAATTCTTTTCCATTTGCTTATTTATATATATATATATATATATATATATATATATATATATATATATATATATATATATATATATACAGAACAATCGGTGTGTTAAAGGTAATCAGTTTTCTTTTAAGTTTCAAAAAGACTGTTTTTAATGGTACATTTTTCAAAAAGATAAAAATATTGCCGTTGTCTGGTCTGTTGTAGTCATTTAGAGGTGGTCAATTGTAGCTAGTCACGTAGTATGACTTTTGGTTATCTTAACGACATATGGTAGTTCTAAGGCCAGACATCAGCAAAAGCGGATTATGATACAGTATAACAGTGCCATGTTTCTGTTATAGTGGTTTTGCTTATGTAACAATAGTTTCCAGTACAATTGTATATCCAATATCTTATACATTGCATCCTGTCATGGTGCCTTTGAATTTCTCCACTCAAAACCCAAGACTATATACAGTTTTTAACAGCCAAAAATGTTGTCACAAAAAATTCGCCAAATGGTATATTTTGTCGCCAATAAGGGAAAAAAAGCACAATTTGTGATATTGGTGAAGCCCAGAACGATACCTGCAACTGTTAGTAATAAAGCTGTGATTTCATAGGATCTTGTGAGTCTTTTAATTCATTTATCTCTTTATCCAAGTGAAAGTTAACAAAAGTTCTAGAAATTGTTGTAAATATGTTTGTGGTACAAATAAAATGGGATACATTTTGTGACTAGGAAGGAAAGAATAAAGTAAAATGTCTTGCTTATCAAACTTTCAATCTTTTTCTCTTTATCAGCTGTTTACATGTGTAAACATTGCAGCCTTAGTTCTTTGATATTATATGTATGAGGGAAATTGATTTTATGACCAATATTGAAAGATTTCAAGAAGGCAATGTCTTTTCATCACAGAATTATTGTAAATATGTAACTATTAGATAACAAAACTCTGTCAACAATGCATGAAAAATGTAACAAACTCCTGTTCCTTTCAGTAAAATTGCTGAAGAAAGTTTGTCAAAACTGATAGACAACTCCACAAAAATGGTGCAGGAATAAATGGGTTTGAAGTTAAAAGTTCTTTCCTTTCTTTTATGCAGAATTCAAGGTACTTGCATGAAATTTCTCTAGCCCATCAATATGTTTTATTTGCCCAAGCTGCATGCAGTTTTGCATGGGAATTGTCATCCCCTGCATTTTTTTTTCAGGTGAGGTAACTTGAAAGGATTGATTGCTTGGTTTTTAATGTTAAATGAACACATGACAGATTATTTGACAATTTGAGTAAAGTGCTTTGCCACAGTGGCATATCTGAGTGGGATTTGAACCTGCACTGTTCTGGTTTCAAGACCTGCACATTAAACACAGCCTTCATGACTATGACAATATTTGTTTTCCTTGTAGAGTAAAGCAGATGTATGGAGGATCCAAGAGGTTCAGCGGACATACAGATGGTGGAGACAGATGAAGGGGTCAGGGTGACCATCATTTCTGCAGAGGAAGTGACAAGTGGTTTTATTGGTGATGAGACAGGGATGGTGGTTTTGCATGCAGGAGAAGGGCTAGTCCATGCTTCAGGTCAGACTGAAACCCTGATGGTTGATCAGGGTGTTGGCGAACCACTCCAACAACCTCTGCACATCTCAAATGACACCCTACAGAAGGCAGACCCAGAAACAGTGACAGAGTCAGGAGAGGAGGAAATTAATGACCTAATCAAGATGGAGAGACAGGAGATTATTGAGGCGCTCAAGGTCCAGATTAAGGAATTGGTAAGATTCTGTTTTTAATTGAAGAGATGCACTAAAAGTAAAAAGCATTGTAGGCATGGGCTCAGAATTGTCCTCTCGGATATAAAAGAGAATAGCCTGAGCATATCTGGTTATTTTAACTTTTTGTTTGCACATTGAAAAAATTTATGGAGATTGATGGAATTTATACTTATTTATGAATTTTGGCTACATGAAAGCCTGATATGGGTTATTATAATTTCTGTTGCATCATTTATGAATAATTGTGTTTAAAAGTTTGACGTTTACGAAAGTTGTCTGCGCTTGATATTTATGTATAAGTGGTGCATCACTGGAGCAATGAACTCAGACGCGTTATGAAATCAAAAGTGATCCTGTGGAATGAAGAAAATAAAAATAACGCTACACCTACATTCATCATGGTTATCAATCAGTCAAAAAACTGAAAACGATGACATTAATTAGAAAGAATTACAAAATAGTGTACATTCAAACAAAGAATTGATCTCAGTATCAAACTTACATATTATATAAAGTACTTTGAGAAATTAGATACATTGGATCCTTATTTATAATCAAAATTATTAATTATAACTCAGTATATGAACTAGTTCTTGTAAATGGTATACGGGAGACCCAGCCACCTAGAAATGTAATCTCTTATCTCCAGGCATCTTATGCAGTGTTCCGCTTGATATTTGCTGCTCTTATTTCTCTGTCATATCTGTAAGGTGGAGGTTTGGTGAAGATGTCTTTGCAGTTTAAACCTCCATACCAAATGCAAGGGAGCAACTTGTATTTCAGTTTTTTTTCATCTTGCTTGTTCTCATTTTTCCTTGAAGACTGCTTGAATTGTGTGTAAATTCTTTTTTCTTATTTAGAAAGATTCTTGGAAAATAGTTAGAATGAGCAGTAGGGTAAAGCTATTAGAATGAGCTTTAGGCAGTGTTTCCCCTTACCCTCAGAGACCCCCATATTTCTTATTTGACCCCCAGTTTTGATACCAAAGTTTGTATTTACTCAATCTGACCCCCAGTATTGACACCAAGATTTTTTACATTCAGTCTTGCATCCCTAGGGGATACACTGTTTAAGGCCTACATGGAAAATAATTCAGAATTAATAGTAGGGCCTACACAGAAAATAGTTATAATGAGCAGTAGGGCCTAAATGGAAAACAATTAGAATGACCAGTAGGGTCTACATGGAAAACAATTAGAATGACCAGTAGGGCCTACATGGAAAACAGTTAGAATGACCAGTACGGCTTACACGGAAAACAATTAGAATGACCAGTAGGGTCTACATGGAAAACAATTAGAATGACAAGTAGGGCCTACATGGAAAACAGTTAGAATGACCACTAGGGTTTACACGAAAACAATTAGAATAACCAGTAGGGCCTACATGGAAAACAGTTAAAATGGGCAGGAGGGCCTGCTGGAAAAACAGAGTGAACATTAAGAGCTGCATGGAAAATCATGAGAATGAGCAGTAGGGTCTACATGGAAAACAAATAAGATGGGCAGTAGGGCCTACATGAAAACAGTTAGAATGGGAGGTAGGGTCTACATGGAAATAATTATAATGAGAGTAGGTTCTGCATGGAAACAATTAGACTGGGCAGTAGGGTCTACATGGAAACAATTACAATGAGAGTAGGGTCTGCATGGAAACAATTAGAATGGGCAGTAGGGCCTAAATGGAAACAATTATAATGAACAATAGGGTCTACATGGAAACAATTATAATGAGCAGTAGGGTCTACATAGAAACAATTAGAATGGGCAGTAGGGTCTACATGAAAACAATTAGAATGGGCAGTAGGGTCTACATGGAAACAATTGGAATGGGCAGTAGGGTCTGCATGGAAACAATTAGAATGGGCAGTAGGGCCTAAATGGAAACAATTATGATGAGCAGTAGCATCTACATGGAAGCAATTAGAATGGGCAGTAGGGTCTACATGGAAACAATTATAATAAGCAGTAGGGTCTACATGGAAACAATTATAATGAGCAGTAGGGTCTACATGGAAACAATTAGAATCAGCAGTAGGGTCTAAATGGAAACAATTATGATGAGCAGTAGCATCTACATGGAACAATTAGAATGGGCAGTAGGGTCTACATGGAAACAATTATAATAAGCAGTAGGGTCTACATGGAAACAATTATAATGAGCAGTAGGGTCTACATGGAAACAATTAGAATCAGCAGTAGGGTCTACATGGAAACAATTAGAATGGGCAGTAGGGTCTACATGGAAACAATTAGAATGGGCAGTAGGGCCTACATGAAAACAGTTAGAATGGGCAGTAGGGCCTACATGGAAAGCTCTTCATAATACTTTTAAGTTTTACACAGTATAGTCAGGAGAAACCTATTTTGAGTCTTTTTTGTCTAGAAGTTAAAAAGGTTCTTTTTCTGACATTTAGGACATTTAGTACCTTTATGTTGCAAAATTTCATCAGTTTTACTTGAATGAGCAATCACTGTGGTTCCACTTAAGTGGATGCTCGGCTTGTTCACGAATTACATCATACCTAACAATAAACCAAGTCTTTGTTACGGGAGGCAGGGTTCTCAGTACATTTAAAATGTGAAGAGTCAGTTGACCCTTGACTTCAAAATCGCAGGAGTCAAAATTAAAATCTCAAGAATCAAAACTGAAATCTCAAGAGTCAATTCTTTTGAACAGTCATGAACCCATAGCTGTAATTCCTTGTTATTGGTGGAAACAAATAATGTTTAAGATTTCTTGTCTTGTGCTGAATAATGAGAAATACTTGGTCAGTATTTTGTAAGAAAACTGCAGTCTGATTTTTGTGAAAGTGTTTCTCTTTCTAACTAGTGTTACTGTGTGTATATTTTATATATGAAACAGACAGAGGATTATTTTATACTTTATTATATTTTCAACTTCTCAACATATTATATTATGATCTGCTCAAATCATTGTATATGCAAGCATATACCTATACAACTATGAAGATTATATATTAGTCAGATATCAAGGATGTACATCACAGAATTGTCAGTTCACTTTTCCACTTGTTCTTAAATTTTCTAAGAAATTTTGGAGCTTGACCCTCCTCCTTCTCCACAAAGCTGACACTTTCTTTCAGTTTCTTTGGAGTCTGAGGGACAGAAAATTCATCATCGGCAGGTCGAGTCCGAGATTGAGACATAAAAGAAAATACTTGGCACAGTTGTGATTTTAAACTTCAGATTTATGTACCGAGTGTTATGTCCATTCAATTTTTTTTTAATGATCCATTATTTAAAACACTCAAGGTTTTAAGTTTTGCCGATTGAAGCAAATTAACCACCAATAAAACACAATCCCATGCCGAAAACTGGCTTCGCAAAAAGCCATTAATTCCTGTTATGAAACAAATGCTGATATTTTATCAGAAATGAATCCAGTGAAGTCATAAGTGATGCTGAAGTTTTAAACATTCTGCCAAATGAAGCAAATTAATTGCCAATAAATTTATCCAAGTTGGTCCACACCTCGACAGTTGACTTCGTGACCAGTTGATTATAATTTGATGTCCAAAAATACCAGTTGTGATATTTGATGAAAAGGCAGTCCATTCATGTCATAATCATAAACTTCAAATGTAATCTCAAAACAATTCAACCGAATTAAGTTGCACCTAAGTATTAGCTCTGACCAGTTCATATACATCATCCATTGGTGCAATATTATTGGCCTTCAAGATGTAGACTGTTCTCGAGTAGATGTCAATCAGTGCCTATGACAGTAAATTTGCTATGGACAGTGCCTATGACACTAAATTTGCTATGGACAGTGCCTATGACACTAAATTTGCTATGGACAGTGCACTTTTAGTAAGAAAAAAAAAACTGAGGCAAATCATGGGTAAGCAAGGTTGATGCTCCAGCCCAAATCTACCTGCATCAAAAAGACGCACAAGTAGGAATTTCTGCACATCAAAAATGGATCATATTTAAATTCCACGCGTCAGCACCTGAGGGTACACATCTATTGAAAAACCTGGGAGGTAATGCAGTCAGTAAATGTGGACTGTCAGACTCTTCATTAATGTTAATGATAAATTTTGTGAATTCTGTTGGAGTATATTTTACTCAAGAAACAGATTTTAATCTACACATGTATACAATTCTACAAAAAGCATGACAGATTACAACTGGAAGACTTTCTCCGTATTTGACCTTTAAGTTAACTGTGATCAGAGTGGTCCTTGAGTCATTGAAATGTTTGGTAAATGATAGGTAATTGGCATAAATGCACCCAAGCAAGAGGTGAGGTGTCAGTATGTATAGCAGAATTACCTTGCCATAGATGCTAGACAGGTGCATGTTATTGTTGCAAGACTGGTACATGCTTGTTCCTGTTTGCCAGACTGGTTCCAGTTATTGTGAAAACTTTTCTTGTCAAGTCTAAACTTGCCAAAGTATATTCAGTATTGCAACAACTTAAATGAAAATGGTTAAGAATGAAATAAGTAAAAAAAAAAATGAGAATTGTGCAGAACTAAAATGATTTACAGGGAAACGATCATTTAACAGAAAGTGTCTGATATAAGATATACAGCCAGTTGATTCAATAGTGATAATTGACTGATAAGTTAATCAGAACAGCTCCAAAGTGACTGATACATAACCATTTGATTAACCAAACAACATTATCACTGATAATGGACCAAGCAATTATTCAGAACATCAGTATCAATGAACATTCTTTTTTTTATTTAACCACAAAGTATGTTGATTTCATTTCTTTTACAGGACAAATTTATTCCTGAAACTGTTCCAAACTGAAAATTGTTTGAAAAAAGCCAACTTTTAAACAAAGGGATGTCAATCCATATACATTATATAGTCATGTGACAAAGGTAGTTCATTCTATGCAAACGGAGCAGCCATGCTGTTTCAGGTTGTGTTATCATCACCTTGTCAAATAAATTACACATTTCAGCTAATCAAAACATTTTTCTCTAGCATTATTCTAATCTGATACCTACACATACAAGAATAGAAATTATTCTTGTTAATAATTATGTTATTATGTTGTTGTTGTTGCTGTTAGTTTAATGCCATTTTTCAGCATATGGTAGCCTATACATGCCAGCCACTATATTTGGTGGAGAAAAAAATTGAGGAAAACCCCAGGAAGAACCATACCCATGTTGGCCAAGCCAGAGACTCAAATCAACGTGGACAGATGTCAGTGAGTCATAAAGATGAGAGAGATTTGGGAGGATGACAACCCAATTTTGACATTGCCCTATCCAAAGAGATAATGGGAGAGACAGTTCTGTATTGCCTTTGAGGCATACTTAGGTGATTTCATCTCTGTTGAGGTGGGCTATGAGTTCTCAGAGGAATCTGTGGCAATGGTCCCTCTCCTTCCAATGGTGTCCTGGTCTCCTACCCTCTTTTTGGGCCAGGTGTTGGAGAAGGAGGAAGTCCGCATGTTCAATAAGCCTGTTGCCGAAATTTATTGCTTCCTTCCCCCTACTTGTGTCTTAAGCCTTCTAGTGCTGTGGAAAAGAGGTTTCTCTCCATTCTGGAAAGGCTGGCTGTGGCAGCATCTCATCCAGACTCTGTGATGGCTGGGGAGCTTACATACACGTTTTACAGGGGAAAAGAGTTTGCCAGGCAGCAGAAGGAGTGGTCTGTCCCCTCCTCTTTGCTTTGGTTTCGGCCTCCAGCAGTCAAGTCCATTCACCACCCTGGCCCCTTAATTCACCTCCCAACACCTTGGGACCAGAGGGTGAAACAAGTGGAGATATCAGCTAGTGCAGGGGTCTCAAACATGCATATGGCCCACTAAGCCATATCCTGTGGCCTGCAAAATGATTGGCGTCACAAGGTGTTGTGTGAGATAAAAAAAAAAAGTAGAGTGGGCCTTGGGATACTGCAAATGCCTTCATGCGGCCTTCAGGGTGGTTTGAGTTTGAGACCCCTGAGCTAGGGTATGGGCTCACATCTAGGTTAAAACCTTGGAGGCCTTAGAGCTTAAAGCCCATACTCTCATTTCTGACTGGCATACCAGTAGGCCCCCCTCCTACTCAGTCCTTTCCATGCATCAGTGCATCCTATTCAAGATAGGGTGTTCACCTGGTCCCAGAACATGTACTTCTTGAGGAATTTTGGTCTCTTCATATAAACAACTTTGAAGTCTGGGCAATGTTTCTAGCATTAAAGGGGTGTGTCAACCTCATAAGGTGTCAGTGCATTATGGTTGCCTCAGACAACATGTCAGTAGTAGAGTGCCTCAGGCATCAGGGAGTTACACATGCTACTTCTCTGTGCAAGTCTGGAACCCATTCCAGCCTCAAAGATCACTTGCTGAGTTCACCATATTCTGGGCAAGAGGAATAACCTGTCAGAGAGCCTTTCTAGAGGGGTCATTGGGTCCTCACATAATGGTCTCTGCACCAGTCAGTAGCAGAGTGATTGTGGGTGAGACATTTGGTGGACCTTTTGCTATGAGACTAAGAAAATAAAAGTTCCTCTTTTATGCCTCTTCAGCACCAGGTCAGGATCTGTGCCAATGAAGCTTTGCCTTGGCAATGGACACTTTCAGTCGCCTGTGGGATCGTCTGTATGCATACATGTATGACTGTCCACTTTTCAAAATAACTCTGCACGTGTCCAATCAAGTCGGGATCTCCACTGCTTAGGTTATCCTGACTGTTACTCAATGAGTCAGACATTATGTTCTCTCAATTCTGGCCCTTCAGTACGATATTGGAGGAGGGAATAATTAGCTTGGACTGGGGATTAAACTCCTGGAAATGGACATCACTGCAATAGTAGCAGAAAGTATTACATAATTAAGATTACAGGCCATAACAATCAGTGACTGAACATGAACAGTTACATTAGGTGCACTGTATCACAGATTGTTTACTGCCTATGACACCTGATAGCTTTACCTATACAGATATCATTCAACAGTGCTCAAAAAGTCAGATGCACAGGACCCCTCTAATTTTAGTTCAGGCCCATCCTGTATTCAAAGTAAGGTGTCCATTGTGCTTGTCAAAAAAGAAAATAGCTTGCTTGAGGAAACTTAGATCACGCTGATGAAAAGAGTAAATCTACTTTCAAGGTGGCGCAGTCTTAATCAGATTGCCACTGTCCGACGTGAAATTGAGATCTGATTTTAATCAAATGGAAGCTTTGCTACAAATATGATTCTGTTCTCCCAAACACCCAGACATGGTCATGTTTCGAGAAAACACTATTTTCAGTAATCTTTAAAAAAAAAACATTACAAAAAAACAATCAAAAAACAACTTTCAGTCTGTGCCAGTTACATGTAGTATGTATAAATGGTAATCTGTAATGATTGGAACTGATATAAAACTCTGGGCAGTTTAAACAGTGGCAATTAAAGGAAAAGAGGTCAGGTATAAAATCAAAGTTTCACCTTAACTGGCTGACAATAGTTATTGAGATGTGTCGAAGGTTGCAGTGGGTGAACCCATTTGTGAACAGCAGCAACGTTTCTTTGAAGTCGAATTTTACTGCATATATAGAATATAAAGCATGATCATTTCAGTTATGGGAATAGTATTCAAATGCAATTCATTTTTATTAAATTTATATTCGAATTGTAGCTGTTGCAACGTTGTGTGACAGTATTAAAAAGGGGAAATTTTGGGCTTGTGGAAATTGGAGTCCGGTATACCTGTCATCTTTTCAAAAACCAAGTAGGGAGAATAACAAATAAAATAGTGAGTTTTGGACCTAAAATGGGGAGGTTTTTACATGGCATTTTTTAAGTGCCAGTTTCAATAAATATTTACTGATCTTCCAGATCCAATAAGGATGAAATACTCAAAGGACATGCCAGAGGTGCACGCAGAAACTTGTTTTTTTTGGAGGTGGGGGGGACACATAGTGGTCAGCCATGAAATTTTATGTTTAAAGGTGAAATTGGGGGAGGCGACTATTGCCCTCACCCCCTTGCCCCAATGTCCAAGCACTCATGGGATGTGCCATTTCTCTCTGTGATACACCTTATTCTCCCCCAGGACAAGCCTCCCTTTTTATATTCTGGTCAGCTGTGGCTAAACTGAATGATAGCTCAAGGTTAGATTTAAGTACACAAGCATAAGGCCAGTGTGACTAATTAACATTTAATCCTTATCATTGCATTTATCTTGTGAAAAGGACTGCCCTTCAGACATATTTCAAAGAAACCACATTTTACAGTGTGTGTCTATAAGTACCAGCAATTGACTGGCAAATGAACATGCCTTATTTTGTTGTAACTTACTATGCCCAGGACTTCATTTGAACAGTTCAGATCTGCAGTCACAAGTTACCGTACATGTGGCAACTGTTTATCACACATTTTGTATCCCACCTATTTCCTTAAGTTTAACTCTTAAGGCATGTAATACTGTTTACTAAATAAAAATATTTACTCTGAATTAGTTCTTTGGTGGCACATGTACTGCATGGCATATTTTGTTTTATTCCTTCTTTTAATTTAATCATGGTAATTAAACTTGACATATATGGTAGAGGCATGCCAGGTGTTTACTGGCTGAGTTTCTTTGGCGGACATGGAGATGCGATTTTGTTTGCAGAGATAATTACACAGCATTCACAGTGATCATTAATGGGATTGAAACTAATTTTTTCTTTATTATTTTCTTTTAGTATAGAACTGTTGTAGGGGTTAAAAAAATTTGAAATTTACATGAATAATGTTTAATCTTAACATTCTATTTACTGAAGAAAAAAACCTTTGTGGTGTGATATTAATTATTTTGTCAAAAGAGTATTCACAAGTGATAAAATAGAATATATCATCTGTGGATATCTATTTATGTATGGGGGTTTTTCTGAGAAATTAAAATTGACAGATATAATGTAATAATCGGGAGGTAGATGTGGAAATACCCCAAAAATCGGGAGGTTTTTCTCCTGGCTTGAGAGTTGACTGATATGAACTGTCTGTGCTTGTGGAAATTCAGTCAGGGCTCGTGAGTTTATTTAAGTCACCAGTCCAGGGCCTCTGCCTAAACAAATTTTCTTTGAGCACTGTATTCAAGAAATACAAGTAATGAAATTTGAAAGGGAAAGCCAAAGACTGTTGATTAATCCTGCATAGTACAATGTGCTTATATGACGTGCCAGCCATGTTCATTCATGTTCAGGATATTTTTTTTTTTATATTCCAATTACTTTGTCTTGGAGGACTTTTTCACTAGTTTATTACGATTCTAAACTTGTATTTATTTTTTATGTATATACTTTACTTTATTCAAAATTTTAAATTAAATTTAGCATATTTATTACCTCAACTCAATGAAGTTGGGAGACTGATTGTACTACCCCTGGCATCATGTCAGTATCCAAATAAATACAATGTACATATATGCACACCCACAATGAATGTCAGCCATTCTTTCTTCCTACGACCTAGGCAACAGTTTGGGGTCCCCTGAGCAGTCAGAGGCACTCGCCTTTGCTGGTCACTGACACCTCACCTCTACCTGTGTTGGTTCAAGCCTCGGGCTCAACCAATTTGGGTATGTGAGAAAGCTTGCCAGTAGCTTCCCATGTTTTGTTGATTCTTCCAGGGTTTTCCCAGGTTCTTCATCCACCAGATATACCGGCTGCCATGTATAGAGTATCATGTGCTGAAAAATAGCGTTAAACCCATAACAACCAATCACCCAAGTAGGCAACTGTACAGAATAGGTTTTATACCACCTACCTCTAGTGGAAAGGGCTAAGAAGACATTGTACATATGTGCACATGTGTTCTTATGTTGTTTGCATTAGCTTGTTTTTTGTGCTGACTATAGATAATGTTATACTTTGAATTATGAAAATTGGTGAGGTGGTACATCTTGATGAGTACAATCACACAAATAGACAACTGACACACGTGTCATGTTTCAACTGACTTCGGTTAAATTTTGTGTTTTAAGATCATTTATCAAGTTCTGCTTATGCTAGAATCATCAGACCATATGACTGAATGCATCTATTACTACACCTTTCCAGAAAGATCATAGTGACCCCTTCATCTCACATTTTACCAGATATGTTATTTCTGTCATAACCAAATGGTCTTTTTGTGTGTGTGTGTGTGTGTGTGTGTGTGTTTGTATGTATATGTGTATATATATATATATATATATATATATATAGATATATATATATATATATATATATATATATAGATATATAGATATATATATATATATATATATATATATATAAGACCAGGTTCTCCTTGCACAGATTTATTAGTTTTATAGCATTATTACTTGTCATGAGAGACCACCTGCCTTCATTTTTGCTTTCAAGACAGGTTCTAATGTACTGTTATAGCTAGAATCATGATGTGTACTACACTGTATGCTCACATCACCGAAATAGGTCACTGTGATCTCTATTTGTGCTTAATTGACTTGCATTCAGTCTCAAGCACAATTCCTGTCGGAATTATCAGACTTAATGATTGTACAAAAGGAACGACTGTGGCTTATATTTTGTGTGTGTGTGATTTGGATTTTTAACAAAGCTTTAAAAACTTTTCAGTCATATCACTATCATGTCTGCAGTGCGTTTATAGTAACATCTAGCACTGAGGCATCATGCCACAGACATGTGGCATCATGTCCCACCCAGTCACATTATCCTGACACCAGGCTGACTAGTTCTAACACTAACCTCCTATTGCTGAACACCAAGCAAGGCAGATGCTAGTACCATTTTTAATAAGTCTTTGGCATGACTCAGCTGTGGTTCAACCCTGCAACCTCCCCATCCGAGGCAGATGCTTGAACCACTTAGGCCACTGGACCTGCCTATATTTTATATTTTACTAGGTTCCGTTGTTTTGATTTTTTAAAATAGTTCATGACAACATATTTGTGATTTTTTTAAATTGTTACGTGTAGGCTCATACAAAAATAACAAGAGAAAAGAGTGAAGCCAACAAGCTTTGTATATTTTAACAAAATAATTTATTTCCCTAGAAAACAATGTAAAAATTGGAAATACAACTTACAGTTTGTGAATATAATCCAAAATTTAATCGTAAGATTGAAAAATACAAGTCCTATTACTAAACGGTTCTAATAAAATCCGGGTTATAATCTTGATGAAATTCCAATATGGAGGTGATGACGTCAGATGAGACCGTTGTACTGATGGTAATAAATCCTCGAATGAATCACAGTTTATGTTTCCATATAGAACTCCAGAATAAATTTCCACTGAATTTCTTTCTCCCAGAACTTTTTATAAAAAAGTACACTTGTTTAGTTTTCTAGAGAATAAATTATTAAATTCAAAAAAATAGAAAAACTTCAGAACAAACCAGCATCAACAATATAAAACACCTTGTATCCTCAAGGTGTCAAGAATACGACTAAATGAAAAACTCTGAGAACAAGTATTAAAACCCAACTAAAACGTCATTTCAGTTTCACGTGTTGCATCACGTGGTCTCTTAACATCAAACAGCGTAATAAAAAAATGCCAATTGTCATGTAGCTGGAATTGCCGTATCTAAGAACCAAATTCTCACTCTGAAAATATATAAAATAGAAAGGCTGTTTACAATCCAGTTAACACGCAGGCTGAAATGACCTTGGAAATAGCCAATCGTTATCACTCGATGTTTACAAAACCTGTGTACCAGAGTGAGCTAAAAATAGTGCTAATGTAATACGTTTTACGTTCTAAACAAACCGAATTTGCTGAAAAAAATATTGAATCCCGTGAAAATAATCATTACAATAAAATGTAATGAAACAAAAAAAAAAAAATTGTACTGAACTAGTTGCCTGTTTTACATGTGACTGAGTATATGAATTGGAGGAGTGGACTTCATGCAGCATGTTTTTCATGTAAGGCAACACTTATAGTAGTTAATCAAGCCAGTTATTGAGGCATGAGCTATCCCTGTTTTACAAGGGTTCTCAAAGCTTGTGACCTTCATCCAGTCAAATTTGGATGCATGTGGTCCACAGTATTACATGTATTAGCTTCTCAAGCATATTTTAAGAACAGTGATTTTTTTAAAAAAATGCTAAATCATTAGTCTTAGATTTTTGTCAACTCACTATAGTACCTCAATTGTAATACAGTAGAAAAGAATGTTCTTTCTTATGTCTTTTCTGCACAGTCACAGTAGGTACAATATGTTGTTTGGTTGGTAGGTAAGTAAAATGGTACATGTCAGAATGATATATGTTACATCTATACAATGCTCATTATAAGTTACAATTTTCAGTTTAAAAAGATTAAAATTTAAAATGTAAAGAGAACAAAATGTATTTTAAAAAAAACAGGAAAGGGGTTAAAATTTTGTTGTTAAGATCACTTGTTTGAACTGATTTTCTGTTTCATACTTAATGTTTACAATGGCTGCTAGAGCCTACCAAAAGTTTCATGGAGGTGAGATGTGTAATCGCTGATTACACTCTGGTTTTCTAAGAATATTAATCATTGTGGACAACTGGATTTCTAAGAATAATAACCATTGTGGACAATTTTTGCACAGCTTACGTGCCATTTTCAAACATCCAAAGAAAAACAGAAAACAACGAACATGTTCACAATGTAAACACTTTCACTTCAGTGGACAACTAGTATTCATAGTCATGTTTAATTATCTTGCATATCAGTTCATTGTTTACCAATCTAATTGATCCGCTTTGTTTTTATGCATGTATTAAGTGCATGCTAGTTCATTGTTTATTGATCCAGTTTATTCTCATTGTTTTGATGAATGTATGCAGTAATGTTCTGCATTGAAAGCTTAATAATAAATAGTTTAAAGCTGTTGTGATTTTGTATTTCAATTCCAATACTTTTATTTTTTATTGGTTAAGTTAAATTTTCTCTCTCCGATTGTGGAATTATTGTATTCCGATGTCATTTACAAAAAAATAAAACAAGGATAGAGAAATTTAATTTCTGTCTCACTTTCTTACTGTTGTGTTTGAGAAAGAGGACACTTGGTTTCTTTGTCACCAGGTCAATCATTTGAATGGGATAATATGTACCTCACCTTGTATATCACAGCATGGGTCATTTATTCAAATCACCAGGACAGTCATTTGAAAGGGATAATACATCACCTAGTATATCACAGCAAGGGTCATTGGAATGCTCAGTGCTGCATGGACATTGTGACTTTCCCTTTTATTTCATGGATCTGGATAATCTGCATGCATTACACCCACTCACCATACATACCTGGAAAGTGTTGAGCCCAGGATGACTGTATTGTAGTGATGGGCATGGTTTTCCTGGTCAGAGATTACACTAGTACACTTAAAATACTTGAAGTCAGTGTGTACCAGCATAAGCTACAGTGTATTTCATTAAATCATACTGAAGTCAGTGTGTACCAACATAAGCTACAGTGTATTTCATTAAATCATACTGAAGTCAGTGTGTTCCAGCATAAGCTACAGTTCATTTCATTAAATCATACTGAAGTCAGTGTGTACCAACATAAGCTACAGTGCATTTCAGGCAGAATTTTAGAACTAAAATAGAAAAATATTAAAATAAATCTTTCCAATAAAGAGTCACTTTATTATCACCATTTATTTCTCATCACTTGAAGATTGAAATATGTATTACCATCCTTTTCCTAAAATATGTGAAGGGTCAATGTGATTAGCAGTATGTTTGTCCACTGCTTTAAAAAGGTCA
>JAECUM010013710.1:0-22252 GCA_016617855.1 Megalonaias nervosa
TCATTTTTAAGTGATATATAATTCCATGGATGTTTTTCTCGATATTCTGGATTTTTAATGAATTTTTCTTCACTCGTTTTAAACTCATTTTTAGTTGGTTCTGAAACTCCATTATAAACAGGTGCGACATCAGGCCATCCTAACACGGATCTAATCGAACTCTGATAAATATCTACGAGGTAATCAGGAGAATTTATTTCAATAACCGCTGATAGTGTTGGTTCGTAAACAGTTATTGCTATTTTAGATTCTTTCCCTGTAATAGATTTAATTCTGCGTTGGAATTCATCATTAATCTGTTCTATTTGATAACTGCCCGTTGAAATTCCAACAACTTGCCAGTCAGGTGTTCCATCCGGTTTATTTTTATTCGCAACTACCAGTGAATTATTTGGTTGTTGTCCACCAAACGGTTTTGATCTAATATTAGGCCAACTATAATAAACTCGTAATTGCGCTAATGCTATTTCCTTTGCTGAAATTGCAGTCGGAAAATTAACGCTAAATTCAGGATTGGTTGAACTTAATGATGTCATAGTAGTTTTTGACGGCGTTGTATTAACCACGATCTGCTGAAGTAATTGCGACTCTGACATTATTATTATCGTTATTATTTAATTCTCCATCTTTCCGTCACTAGAGCACGCATCGCGTTCCACTATGAATGCTTCATCGTAGGTTTTCATTATCGTTACGAACTCCTCATCAGATATTTTACCATCACTGAGATACGCTGAAATATACGAGCATAATTTAGTGTATGCGGTTGTTGCTGTGTGCAATTTCATTATATACTCGTTTAGTTTATCATTCGTACACGTAGATATTTTTTTAGAGATAATACTGAAAATACCTGCGCATGTTGTTACCGTTGAAACTATAATTGTTACAACTGCAGGCGCTGTCATCGTTATTGTTGATAGTAATAATCCAGTTCCAGCAATAACAGCAGAAATCGAGTATACCATTATATCAATAACAACCATACGACGACGATATTTTTTTACCTTTATCGTGTAATCGTCGATGATATTTTTAGTTTAGTTTGACACTCACATACTTGAGCGTATCTGTGACGTTGAACGTCGATAAATGATTCTTGATTCATTATACTTATTTAAGTAACTAATTCGGGAGTTTCAGCTACAAACTCAATACACCACCAATAAGTCGCTGCGGTTAACTTTTATCATTCGCTATTAGCATAAACGTTTCCTCGACATCTTTATTTAACACTATAGACACAGTTCCAGAAAAACTATCGGTTGAATGACGCCATGTAAATGTGGTAAATATAGTAAATTTTTCAGCACAAAATATAGATAATCTGTATACACCAGTGACCTCAGCAGTGTGTTTAAGGGTGTTATTTTCCGGTGTCCATGTTGCTTTTCCTGATGCGACTGTGTACACGATATTAATGATCTGCTTGTGAGGAATTTTAACTAGATTAGTTTTTTGAATAATATTAGGAATACCACTAATGATATCGTTGAGTCTTGCGTTAATGTCAGCGAGATTAATAATAACAGTTGGTGGAGTTCCAAAAAAGTCATTAATAGATCTGTTTACATTTCTACGAAAATTTAGAAATGTTTGTATGTGATTATTAAATTCAGTTCTAAATGAAGCAATTCCATCATTGATAATCGTTAATGAAGTCGTTATTGGAATTTCCCTATCGTCGACGTATTTCTTCGTTGCAGCGTCGAAATCTGTTTCTGGTGTTCTGAGATTATTAATACCATTACTATTCATGTTGAGAAATGCACGCATTATACCGCCGCGCACTGACACGTATTTGGATTCTTGATCATCGACGTATTTTTGTTGCTGCGTCTGTATCTGCGATTGGATCTCCAAGATACGTAATTTTTCTTCCTGACATAATAACATCACCGGTAAATACATCACCAGTTTTCTTAACATAATCGTTAACCGACTTACCGGAATCCTGTATTTTACCTGATCAGTAAAAGTAACGATATTATTAACAACCGTGTTGGGAATTCGTATAAGCACATCTGGTAGTTGTATGTTACTCGTTTTTAATCGTCCTTGTTTGTCCTGAAAAACGACGACTTCATTTTGATCCACACTTGTGATATTTAATAAATCATCGATTTCATTTCTGAGCTGATCAAGAGTTGCATATTTAGATAAATCGATCTTCTGAGCTCTACCTGAAGATCTTCCATAAATATCTACCATTATATTTACTGATATCTGTTTAAGTGTTATGACGTAGTGTAGTGAACGCGTGTACGACTTTATGAGGCGGTGCTGTTGATTTTGATACAGCATCAAGCATAGCGAGGGTTTCACGGCCGCATATTGGAGGATCAGTTATTTTTTGTGTCGGTAGCGTTGAATACCAGATTGGAGCAGTATTATTGTTAACGTAATGAAGAAATTCTTTTGGTGGTGCTAATCCATACGAATCGAAATAAATAATTCCACGTGGATCAATTGCATATGCGACCCAGTGCGTGCCTGGGCCAGAATTTTTATCGAGATTAATGATACCGGTTTCAAGATTGTTTGGTTGTTTCGGTAATTGATCGCGCATGAAAACTCCTCTGTAATTTTTTATTTTTAATTGCTTAGCAGCATTAAGTAAATCAAAATTGGACATGGGTGTTATTAGTAAACTGTCCCTGGTAATCTTAGACCCTTTCCGTACCACGAAGGCGGGGTTCCTGGTAATCTTAGACCCTTTCCGTACCAGTGTGGGGTCCCTGGTAATCTTAGACCTCTTCCCTTTTTTTTTGATTCCTTGTCCGGTTGCTTTCTTTAACGCCATTCCAGCAGCTGTTCCAACAGCACCTAGCGCAGCTGCCTTTGCAACAGCTGGTGCTGCAGCTGCTATTAATGCTGGTATTGCTGCGAGAAGTGGAAATATACCACCCGTTTTAACGATGTCTTTGATGGCGCCCGCAGAAAGATTAAGTTTGACGCCTTTATTTGATTTTTTAGCATCATTGAAGTTTTTGAACTGACGCTCGGTCAACGATAGTTTATTTGCACCGGTCATCTGTTCTCGCTTTAGCGATATTTTTATTCCACAGTTATTTTTTGATGCTGATTGCAGCTTTTTAATCTGACCAGGAGTCAGACTCACACTAACGTGATGATATGACATTATTAATATTATGGATGATCTAATTACATATTTTCTACTGGAGCATCAATAACTCTCATTCGTCCACCAACACCTTCGAGTAACATAGATTTATCGCTGAGTATAACAGCAATTGCTCTGTAATTAACAATAACTCCTGTTACCACACGAGCTCGAAGATGAATATCTACAACAGATTGTCTGGTTAAATCTAAATGTTCTAGCGAAAAGTAATAAATCGGATACAGCGATGTAAAATCTAGCTGCGATATTTGTAAACCAGTATCAACATTTTGATCACGTCCCATGAACGACATAAGACGATGATATGCACGTGCTACATGATTATTTTCAAAATTTATCAATATATCCTCGGATGGTTCTTGGTGTCCATTTATCCTTAATGAAATCTCAGAAACACCGAGTTTATCAAATATCATATGACTATGTGTTTGATCGTTTACTCGTACAGCATTTTGAAACGCAATAAATATATGTCTTGGTGCAGAAACACCTTGCTGAGAAGCTATCTGCCATGTAAATAAACCATCAATTGCACTCTGAACAACATCTGTGGTCATTGTTAACCATGACAACGTTGATTTACCGCCTTGACTCATGAAAGATAGCAACCTGTCTTCTTCAGATATCGATGGAGTCATCACTGGCATCCACAGGGAAAGTTTTGTTAGTATTACTATACCATCACCAGCATCAGCGGGTCGCCAGATTGCATCATTATCATTACCTTTTCGTACTAGTACAACTGTGTGTTTGGCTCCAAAAATAACCTTTCTGACATCTCTACAGAATCCAAAAATACGTGACAGTGGAATTGCACATGAAAATCTTCTATTTCCATCTTTCAACATTGATCGACGTGCTGCAAATCCTAAGTTGAAATTTGGATTAGAACCATGAACCACCGGCCACACATCAGCGTCAGCGTTGTTGGCGAAGTTTCTAGGTCGTCTCATATTGTATTGATTGTTATCAGAGTGATTAGAAGTATCTTTTGAGAACATCATTGATGGACCAGCTGATCTTGAGTAATCGTCGCTGTATCTCGCAAGACCAAGTATTGTTGTGGCAACATCGACGTCTTTCTGAATTGATTCAATATTTTTTCCGTCAATCATGTATGTAGCGCTGTCAAATAACGCCATAATACCATTATTAACAAAACCAATCCTATCATCAGCTCCATATGCTACTGGTGCTAAAGGATTAGCGTTATTTAAAATTTCACCTTCTACTTCAATAAATGCCTCAGCGGATAAGAAATATCTACTTGTATCCTGAACCTGTAGTTCGATTCTTCCACGCTGATTTGGAATTCGGGCGTCATAAGAATAATATTGATAATCGCGCACAGACTCATCTTTGAGAACTGGTGCGTCTATGTCAAACGCGGTGTTAGAAATACGCTTGAACATCTTTATTATTATCGTCTTCGTCTAACTCGAAGACCACTTCCTGTTATCAGACTAGCGGTTATATTTTTTTCCTTTTCCGACATCGGGATATCAGCTAACTCCGCTAGTTTTTGATTAGCGGCTTGATTTATTATTTTACTTACGCTTGCTGGCATCACTTCAGTGCTGGGTAATTTCACAGGTTGAGATCGTACCGGTCTGCGTATTAATCGTGATAGTCTATCTTTGATCGCTGAGAATGCTTTGCTAGCGAGATTACCAACAGCGCTTACACTTTTTTCACGAACAACATCAATAGCTTTCATTCCTAGTTGCTTTGCAATCGGTATTGCTTTTGGGGCTATTCTTGTAAACAGACCCTGAACAACATCACCTAGTCCATCTCCGTAGGTTGCTCTGTATACCGGTAATCGAGAGTTTATTACCCTGACCATGGTAGGTCCACGTTGAGTACCATGCACGATCATTGTTATTATTAATTGTTTTTATCACTAATTGTATCTAATCACTATAATAATCGTCGGCGATTTCATTAATGAGGGACCGATATACATTAATATCCATGATGCCGCCACTAAATAATCGTTTGCAAATATCAGCTGCTTCATTAATGATTTCTGGGGAATTATTACCAGCTCTTTTTCCTCCGATGAGAATTTCTAATCGATCGACATCAGCAAGGACATTATTGGGGCAAGTAATAAGACCACTTCCTAAACCACTTCCAGTTGCTCCGGGAGCGTCTTCAAATTCCTCTTCTTCCTCTTCTCTTGGTTCCGGTGGTGCTTTTCGTTGTAACTCTTGTTTTTGTTGTAGTGTTTTTGGTGATACTGGATAATAATGAATTGGTTGCTCAAATGATTTTGGTATTTGTTGTTGTTGTTGTTGTTGATATTGTTGTTGTTGTTGATATTGTTGTTGTTGTTGATATTGTTGTATTTGTTGTTGTTGATATTGTCGTTGTTGTTCTGGCGGTAATTGCATGAAGGTAATATAATTATCTATTGTATGGATATATTGTATATATTTTGGATCACTATTTCTAGCCTGATCAGCGTCATGGTATATGCGAAATATCCATTTGTACCAATTATCACGACCTGTAGGTTTATCAGCATATTCAGATTTTAAATACCGTTTTCGATCATTATAACTTTGCACAGCAAGCATAGCTAAATTTTCTGAACTTTTAATATTTTTAATATAACCAATAGCACCTTCGATAAATTTGTCATTTATATCAATTCTTTCTCTTGTTTGTTCTTCTTCTAGTTTTTCTGGTTCTTGTGTACGATCTATTATATCACCTATTTCACCACGAACTTGTTCAATACCTTCAAGTATTTCTCGCATCGGTTGAGCAGTAGCTATTTCGGCTGGAAGTTCACGTAAAATTTTTTTTGTCTTTTTGTTCTTCTTGCTATTTTTTCAGTTCCTTCTGCTATTTTTCCAGTTGTTTCAGCGGTTTTCTCTAACACAGGTTGAATACCTTTAGTGGTCTCAGTGATAGGTTTAAATAATTTTTTTGTATCCTCTTCAAATTCAACTTGAGATTCCTGACGCGATTGTAGTTGTTGCTTAACAGAATCACGAACGGGTAGATATTTTTTAATTGCCTCTAGTCGCTCTCGAGCTAATTTAGCTGAGTGTGGTTCTCCAATACTCATTATTGATAATATCTATAATAGCTGTTTAATTTATAGCAGCAGAGAGGGTGAAGGACATACGCGTAGTGACCAGATTGTGAAAAAATCTGGTCAATTAAAGAAGTTTTCATTATTAAGGCAAAAATGTTTTTTTAAAACCCTCGTAGGAACCCTTAATTTTCAAAAATAAGGTCTCTACAAAGTTGTAGGGTTCACCCTCTCTGCTGCTGAAAGTGTGGAAGGATGTGGCTCGTAGTGCATGTGAACCAACGCGCTAGGCAAACATAGTTAACACAAAGCAACATGAAAGGTCAAATTATTAAATGAACCTATATATCAGAAAGAAAAGTGTTTATCTACTGATCGTACATGGTAAGTGCAGATACATACTTATATTGAGAAAAATTATAGTTTGATACAAATATACAAATACTGATTTGAGAGTTATAATTCGTACGAAGCAGAAATCGGACACGTGATAAATCCTAATTGAATGTGTTTGTATGTCTGTTAAACTCAAACGTTCCAGAGGGTTCCATCAGTGCCCGTGATAACTGAACGTGAAAAGATACGATGTTTTTTATTATTAACAAACTTAACATCGTTGCATGTAATGACTGTCTTAAACCGAAATACACTCAGATAGTCAAGTTCAACCGCTCACGTTCATGATAAACCCCGGCCATTGGATGCACCAATCTGAAACCAATTCCCAGTTCCCAATGTATGTGGGAAAATTAATTTTGACTATTTCTAATACGCAATTACAGATCAGTCCCTTTCTGGTTGGATTGATGCAGTTACGTGCTTCATCTTACGTGCGTACGTAACATACATCCATAGAGGTGTAGGGGCACTCAACGCAACAATCTTATTATTTTGATCTTTCTTTTCTACCTATACAAAACTAATAGTTACTAAGAACAACACAAGTCAATAACTTAAAGATAATGTAAAAGCAGTTTTCTGACAAAACAAGCAAATATAAAATGTGGAATAAAAAGCAATTGGTATAGTGTATCTCAGTGTGGTCGTGTAGGCGCATTGTGCACATCCTATATTAAATATTAGTTGTTGTTCTAATATTTAACACAAGTTTAACCAATGCGTATTCAGTTCTGCTTATTGAATGATCTGTATCTTAACTATCATCAAACTGCGTCAGTAAAAGAGCAAGCAGAGTCTAATTGTCACAATATAGGGTAGCAAGAATAGTTTCAAAATGTGTAGCTTTCATTTTGACATCGCAGCGTGAGACATTCATTCAGGTTTCTTCTGCATCACACCTTCAGGTTGACCGCACCCAAATTTTCTATGTACTTCAAGATGAGTTTTGCAAATGTCTTTTGTTGGGACGTGTAAATAATTACTTTCCATAGGAAATATGAATGTATGAAGATTAAAATAATTAAGCAATCTCCATTTAATGGTACGTGTAATCAAAGTCTACTAACGGCACCCATTATTAAGATGGCCGATACTGAACGCATGAACGACCTGCGTGAATTTTACTACAAATGATCCTCCTACAATAAAGGTAATAAAAATATATGTTACGTCATATAATATGCAACAAAGGAATTGTATGTTATATTAAACTTAAACTATGACTGGTGTTAAAATAGTAAGTAAAACTGTAGCGTAGTTAGGTATTACGTCTGAGAATTAGTACACTGTAGTAAACAATGCTTCTTCGATACCTACATTCGCTTTTACAAAACACTATGTATTGCTGTGAATTATTAAAATTTAAACTTAATTCATCTTGACAGGTTTTTATAAATTACGACTTATCCTATAATATTATAGTTTGCAAGGTTCAAAAGTTCAATAAATGTGCAAGTTTCACGCTATTCATTTAGATGATCATATAATTATTATTACCCATCGGACTATTTGTCTTTTTCTTTCTTGAGGTAGAATGTTTATTATGCATGATCTATCTGAAAATTTCAAATTGACATGGTTGATCAAACGTTTGCAAAATAAAGTATTGTAATAGAAATGTAACAGTGTGTCTAATTTATTCGAGCATATCTTAGGACAAAGTGTCATTGGTCTCTAACGAAAGTAACCAGTCACGCCATGTATGCATTTGTATCAGCTTTCGCAGTATATAATCTAAGTAAGCACACGGTTGATATAATCACAGCTTTTACCATTATTTTATCTTTTTTCTGTCTTTATCCTCCATTTGAAGTAAATTCATTTGAAAGAAAGAATATCATTGTAACTGTACTTTATAACATGGATATACATACAATTCAAAAGAAATAGGCGTTGATATATTTGGATTTGATTCTATCATTTTCATTCCATTGTATTTGGGCCGGTCAGGATGCAGTAAATAGACTATAAATAACCACGTGCATTCAGTAAAAGCAGTCTATGAAAACAGTTAACTTTCCCAAACTCATTGACATATGAATATGTCAGGGATAAAGTTAGTTTACAATTGAAAGTCAAAATTGGATCCCCAGTGGTTTGAAATATATTTATTTCGTCCCTCATCCCATGCACTTGTTTGCCTCGTCTCCGGACCTCTTGAGAAGGGGTTAATATTCTAACACGGTTTCATATGCAACTCCTTTTCCTTGTATTTTTGCTTTAATGTTAACTGCTAGTAGCTTGCCATGTGAATAAACTGAAATATGCCATGCAACTATGTAAGAATAACCTTCAAAGTAATAGTCATAGATTTGTGTTTCTTTTCCATTTGTATAGGTGTATATACATATTCAGCTACTGATAACGATTCTAAAGCGGGTATATATTAATATGTTATTATAAAACCAACTTGCTATTAGCCTCCACCACTCCTACAAACTTATGTCAAGAATAAGAATTGAAGAAACAGCAGCAGAGAGGGCGAACAGACCACTTGCTTGGATTGTTACTCATTAAAACAAAATTATGGTCTCAATAGTCAACAACGCCAAACCCCAACCTACTGGGTTACTTCATTTTTGACCTTCGTTCCAGGCGTTTTTGTTTACTCGCGGACAACTTACTTTTGGTCGCACCCTCCCTGCTGCTATAATTAAATGACTATTATATCAATAATGATTGGTGAAGCTCACTCAGCAAGATTAGCTCGAGAACGACTAGAGGCAATTAAGAAATATTTACCTGTTCGTGATTCTATCAAACAGCAACTACAAGCGCGTCAAGAGCTTAAAGAAGGATTTACAGAAGGTGCGGAAGAATTGTTTAACCTATTACAAAGACTACTAAAGGTCTTCTTCCCACGTTGGAGAAACCGCTGAAGCAACTGGAAAAAAAGCAGAACGAACTAAGAAAACAAAAAAAAATTCTACGAGAACTTCCATCTGAAATAGCTGCTGCTCAACCAATACAAGAAATACTTGAAGGTATAGACCAAGCTCGTGCTGAAAAAAGGTGATATAAAGGATCGTACACCAGAACCAGAACTGGAATAAGAACGAGAACCAAAACAAGCAAAAGTTAAAATTCCGCGGATTGACAAATTTACCAGAGAAACTGTTAATGATATTAAGAAAATATTACGTTGACAGACATCCTTGTACGAATTGCAAACGCGCTCAAAGACAATATTGTTGTATTTGATGAAAACGGTAGAATACAAGATTCTGGAAATTCAATCAACAATTATGCTAAGAAAACTGGCGATATTTTTACTGGTAATATTGTCATGAAACAAAACACAATTACCGACCTAGGAAGATCAGTCATACCCACAGACGCAGAAACAACAATATACGTCGATGATCAAGAATCCAAGTTCATATCAGTTAACGGTGCTATGATGCGTGCATTTCTCGACATGAACAAAAACGGAATTAATAATCTCAGAACACCAGAATTAGATTTTGACGCTGCAACGAAGAAATATGTCGACAATAGCAACATCCCGATGACAACTTCATTGACGACAATCAACGATGGAATGATTGTATTTAGAACTGAATTTTCTAAACGCGTACAAACGTTTCTAAATTTTGATAGAAACATAAACAGAGTCATTAATGAATTTTTGGGAAATCCAGCGGTTGTTGATACTAAACGTTTTGATATTAACACAAAACTCAACGATATTGTCAGTGGAATTCCTGATATCGTTGAAAAAATTAATCTGATTAAAATTCCTCACAAGCAGATCATTAATGTGGTATACACAGTATCATCAACATGGTCACAGCAAATTAACACTATCAGACATACCGCGACGGTTACTGGTGTGTACAGGCTGTCCGTGTTCAGCTCTGCAAAATTTAGGATTTTTACCACGTATCCATGACATCATTTAACCGATGATTTTTCTGGAAACGTATCTACTGTATTAAATAAAGATGCCGAAGAAATATTTATACTGGAACCATCTGATAAAAAATTAACCGCAGCGTCTTACTGGTGGTGTCTGGATTTTGTCGCTGAAACACCTCAATTGATTATTTAATAACAAATATAAATGTCGGCAAACAAATACAGATACGAACAAGTGTGTTTGTTACAGACCCAACTGAAAAATATCATAGATGAGCATACAGCAAAAATAAAAAAAAAATATCGTAGACGTGTAGTTCTTACTGATATAATTGTTTATTCTGCATCTGCCGTAGTCGCTGGAATTGGTGTATTACTGTCTGCGGTAACAATGACATCGCCAGCAGTTGTAACAATTTGTGTTTCAGCCACAACAGCAATTGCTGGTGTTCTTAATATAATTGCAAAAAAGATATCTACTTGTGCGGCTGATAAATTGCATGAATATCAAACATTACTCTCAGAGGCAACAGAAGCACAGGCCAAATTATCATCGTTGATATCATTAGTACTCAGCGACGGAATAATATTAGATCAGGAATTCGCAGAAATGCTCCTGATTTACAAATCAGAGGTTTCCAGTTCCCTTGACAAGTCAAGGAACCTGACTGATGTCAGGAAGTTACCTTGATTTAAAATCAGGGATTTATAAATAATGTCACTAATACAGTACCGCCAAAAAACCACAATAATATCAGCGAGTTCAACCAATCCTGAGTTTAGTGTTAATTTTCCAACTGCAATTCCAGTAAAAGAAATAGCACTAGCACAATTGCGAGTTTATTATAGTTGGCCGAATATCAGATCAAAATCATTTGGTGGAATACCCGCAAATAATTCATTAGTGTTTGCAAATGAAAATCGCGACGATGGAACACCAGATTGGCAAGTAGTCAGTATTCCCACAGGCAGTTATCAAATCGAACAGATCAATGATGAATTCCAGCGCTGAATTAAATCTATAACAGGCAAAGAAGCCAAGATAGCCATTACTGTTCATGAACCAACATTATCTGCGGCGATTGAAGTATATTCTCCAGATTATGCCGTAGATATATATCAATCATCGATTAGAACTGTATTAGGTTGGCCTGATGTCGCGCCGGCTTATGTAGGACCACCAGAACCAAAACATGATGAATTTTTTCCACTGAAACAATCATTTCCAAATATTCCAGAATATCGGAAAATTTTTCTATGGAAGTTTTTGGACACTGACAAACATATTATCGTAGGTAATGAAAAGATTCCTCAAATAATATTCCTCCTAATAACTCCTGATAGAAAATCATTTTTGAAAGATGTGTATTTCATACCTATGAAAGTAGATACAGATTTTATAAAATCGTTTGCTGATGCAATTAACTCTGAATACCATAAAAAACTTACTGATCTGAAAAATCTGTTTTCTAGCATAATGCAACATTATAACGATGATATAAAGCAGCAGATCATTGAAATGATTCAACATCTAATACAGGTTTTCTCAGATTTAAAATAATTTAATAAGGTTATCATTGAAAATGTAAAATCCGACGATGGTTTGAAGGATTTAATTTTAGACTATTAAAAAAATCAATCGATAAACAAGATGATGAACTTTCACCTGAACTTGAATTCGATCGGGGGAGAGCAATCAGCGAAATCATTGATGATAATTTTTCAAAAATCGTTGACTCACGGAGAAAAGTATTACCACCGCCAAGCATTCTCAAACACAACAATAATTCATACGGCCAAGGTCGTCATGTCTCACCTGGTATTGTTAATATCACATCAAAGATCGCTGTCAGTCTTGTTTATGAAGTCATTGATGGCAGTTATCAAGTAGATCTTGAAAAATCTAACCAAGCTCGACAAGGATACATCTTATACTCATTTACCCCTCAAGTCCCACCAGGATATTTGATTGTATCAGAACCAATTAATCCTGTTTATCTGGGATGTCATAATCCGCTATTGTCAAGGATAGATTTTAAACTTACTGACCAGACGGGACACCTTCTGGATTTGAGGAATGAATTATTGAATATAAATCTGTATGTACGCTCATAGAGCGTCATCGTAGAACAAAAAAGAAAATCTGTCAAATAAATTATCTGAATAAATCTGAGCAAATATTATCGGAATAAAAAATAAATATTATTATTATTATTATCTGATTCTGAGTAAATATTATTATCTGATTCTGAGTAAATATTACTATCAGAATAAAAATAAATATTATTATTATAATCTGATTCTGAGTAAATATTATTATCAGAATAAAAAAATAAATATCATTATAATCAGAATCTGAGTAAATATTATTATCAGGAAACAATAAATATTACATTCTGAATAAATATGATTCTGCATAAATATCATAATCAGAATAAATCTGATTCTGCATAAATATCATAATCAGACAAAAAATAGAAACAAATGTTATGATCTGAATCCGAATAAATATTATAATCTGATTCTGCATAAATATCATTATCTGAATAAATATTATAATATGATTCTGAATAAATATAATAATCAGAATAAGAAAATATTATTATCTGAATAAATATGATTCTGAATAATATTCATAATGAGAATAAAAATAAATATTATTATCTAAATAAATATGATTCTGAATAAGTATCATAATCAGAATAAAAATAAATATTATTATCTGAATAAATATAATTCTGAATAAATATCATAATCAGAATAAAAATAAATATTATTATCTGAATAAATATGATTTTGAATAAATATCATAATCAAAATGAAAATAAATATTATTATCTGAATAAATATGATTCTGAATAAATATCATAATAAGAATAAAAATAAATATTAAAATATTATAATATGATTCTGAATAAATTTAAATAATCTGATTCTGCATAAATATTATTATCTGAATAAATATGATTCTGAATAAATATCATAATCTGATTCTGCATAAATATTATTATCTGAATATATATAATAATATGATTCTGAATAAAAATAAAAATAAATATTATCTGAATCCGAATAAATATTTTAATCTGAATCCGAATAAAGATTGTAATATGATTCTGAATACAAATAAAAATAAATATTATTAATGATTCTGAATAAATATTATAATCTGATTCTGCATAAATATTATTATCAGAATAAATATGATTCTCAATAAATATCATAATCAGATTCTGAATGAATATCATAATCAGATTCTGAATAAATATTATAATCAGAATAAAAATAAATTTTATTATCTGAATAAATGATTCTGAATAAATATTATAATTTGATTCTGCATAAATATTATTATCTGAGTAAATATGATTCTGAATAAATATCTTAATCAGAATAAAAATAGATATTATTATCTGAATAAATATGCTTCTGAACAAATATCATAATCAGAATAAAACTAAATATTATCTGAATAAATGTCATTATCAGATTCTGAATATATATTATAATCAGAATAAAAATAAATATTATTATCCGAATAAATGATTCTGAATAAATATTATAATCTGATTCTGCATAAATATTATTATCTGAATAAAAATGATTCTGAATAAATATCATAATCAGAATAAAATAAATATTATTATCTGACTAAATATGATTCTGAATGAATATTATAATAAAAATAAAAATAAATATTATTATCTAAATAAATGATTCTGAATAAATATAATCTGATTCTGCATAAATATCATAATCAGAATCAATATGATTCTGAATAAATATCATAAACAGAATAAAAATAAATATTATCTGAATAAATGATTCTGAATAAATATCATAATCAGAATAAAAACCCGGTTGTGTGTGCAATGTGTTGGTAAAAAATACAGAGAGGCTAAACGATATTATGATGAAAGAAATAGTGCCGATTGAGTCGAATCTCGCATAAAAACCGCCGAAGATTATCTCGCCAGATTATCAATAAAATGACTGAGACAAGTAATCTTGACAAACTGCCGGAATCTAAATTTACTTTTCGATGCAAGATCTGGCTTTGATAAATAAAGATATAAATGATCGTATCCGTGAAGCCAAGAAGGAATTTCGTGAAGATGGCGCGGCTCATGTGTGGTCAACATTCAGAATCATGAGTGCTGTAGATACTAGAATGAATGACGAGCGAGGAAGGAAGATTATTAACTATCTCGACAATCAAAGATATTTTATTCTAATAAAATTTATTGTGCAGACAGACGACGACACTTGGATTATTCGTGACAAACGTGACCCTGTCCGCCTGACACAGTCAGGACACACTGGAAATAATATTGTCACGTTGATTAAAAATTCCAAACCAAGAGCGTTGACTTGTATTTACAAACCATATTACGAACGAGCGTATCCTGTGACTGAAGTTGTTTATGGTATATATCCGCTAAATGATAAATCTAGTGTTGATGATCTAAAACCGATGAAATTGTCCTTGACAGAGTCAAGGATAAATTGTGTAGCTGAGCGAATTACAGAACACTTCACAAACGCGATGCGTGGAAAAGGTTTAACTGATTTACGACGTAAAAAATAAATAAGTGGGCAGAAAAAGCTAAAGATAAAGGAACATCTATCAGAGACGTTGCTGAGTTAGTATAAAGATTGAAGTTCCCAATAACAGTGAAAACACTAACAGGAGAGATTTTGTACGAATCTAAATATAAATCAAGAGGAGCTCCGATAACGATTATTGATCATAACGCACATGCACAGACATCGGCCGTAACAATATTTCCACGAGATCGAACTGTTAAATTTTATAAAGATTATATCTTTGATTTTATCAGAAATATTAATAAGAGTGACCCTGTATCCGTGTGGTTATTTCAGAGTTCAGAATCTGTGTATGATCAGTTTGTCCGTTATAATGGAAAAATTTATCGTGCAGAATCATTCCACGAAGAAATGAAAAAAATTGCATTAAAATATACTCCTGACAATATCTTGACAGAGTCAGAAGTCGAACAATTAATGAATAATTGCTTTATCGTTCCATCAGTTGTTGCACATGCTGCTCAAAAGAAAATTTCATAGTCACCGACAAGATCGGAATTTCTTGCTGATATTCAAAGTAGCTGCATCGAATACGGGCACGGCGGATTGTGGAATACTAAATACGATTATAATGACGCTATATCATTTGATATGGTAGCATGGTACCCTGGAAGTTTTCTTGGATACGGAGAGTGTTCTGAATACTTTGAAAGATTTGGACATCCAACACACGAAATGACAAGAATTGCCATAAATTGTCCCTTACCAGACTTTTATTTAACTGGATTTGCCTGTATAGAGTCATTCGAGTTTACGGAAAATCTGCATCCGATTGTTTATGTTTGGTTTGGAAGAAATTTCTCAGAAAAACATTGGGCTCCGATAGTACTATTACGATACATGTTTGATGTAGCGATATTGATATCATTAGTTGTAAGTGAAGCGATAATAACATATCGTCCGCAAAAACAAGTTTAGTTACCTCAGCCAAAGAAATATTCTGATGATGAAAATCCTAATGTGACTGATTATGAAAATAAGGTTGCAAAAGATCTCGGCAGAAAAAAATAATTGGTAAATTTACTCAGGGTAGTTCATGTGGTCATAAACGACATTGTACAAGATTAATTATGGACAATGCTGAACTCAATTTTATAATTGCTGATACAACAGAGAAAGGTACATTTATAAGTCGAAGTAATGCTTATTTGTCAGACGGAACTAAATTAGGTACAATTGTGATCTGTACTGATAGTGAATCACAGCAATTTACTAATTTAAGATCTCTGATGCTCGCGTACGTTTCGATAAATTTATTATCAATGATAAACAGATATCCTCTGATCGCGGTTAGAGTCGCCACGGATTCATTTTATATAAATAAAAAATACACGGATTTGTTAAAACCATTACTTGGCGTTAATGAATTCTGGGGTGAATGGAGAATAAAACAAGAAAATATACTTGGTTATTCTGAATCCGCCGACGTTAAAATCAAGGAAATATATTACAAGAATAATAATCAAATATCAAAATCATCAGCACCATCTGTGTATGATCCTGTAGCCAGACATAAAACCGTTTATCTCAATGGGCGTGGTGGTTCTGGTAAAACAACACGTGCGATTAAATTATTTCTAAACAACTCTTCACATATGATTGTTTTGACACCTACACATAGACTCGCCAGAGGAATGAATGAACGTGGAGTAAAATCTCAAACCTATCATAGTTTTTCCAGATGGTGCGGAGACGCATGGATTCCTGAACGAATGGGTGAAAAATACGTTCCCGGAATTATTATCTGGGGTGAAATATGTACGGTATCTCTGGAAGTATTAAAAATATTTGTTGATTTTTCTTTGACGAAAAATACTGCTGTGATAATGTGTGGTGATCATGGTCAACCGCCACCTTTTGTTGGACAGTCTCCGCACGAATGGTTAAAAATATTTGTAGATTATTACGAAGAAATAACTGATGACCATAGAGTTATTGATGAACCATTGAAAGAATTTAAAAGTTTAATCAGACTGCAGCCAGAGAGAATACAGTGCGTAAAATAATTCCAGAAACTCTTATGAATGATTTTTGGAATTTGTGGAGGCCAGTTGATTTGATAGTTGCAAGTAGAAAGATAGTTCGTAATACACGTTTTCAAGTCTACCTGCACCATTATGTTATCGCCCAGTGGATATGCGATGACAGAATATTGAAGTTGAAATTCCAGGAATTAATGAAAAACAAAATATTGTACTAAATGATATTGTTTTAGTTCTTGTTCATGTTGTTGAGAGCGCGTTAACGATGGAAAAAAACTCCAAGGACACTAGGGTACGCTATAACGATTCAATCTTCACAAGGATTAACTATATCTGATACAAAGATTTGGATTATTGATGATCGGATCGAATGGTCAAATTTAGTTTATTCCGCGGTGTCTCGAGTCAGACAAATATCTCAGCTGGGAAGGCTTGTCATAGACAATGATGATGTAATCATTGACGATGTCAGGGACGAAGTTGTCAAGAAAAATTATCTGGTTATAAGCAATATGACAAAAAAAAAAAATAAAAAAAATAAGCGCGACTTTAATCTCAATGCTGGATTTATCATGACACTGAAACAACGACAGAATAATCATTATGCAAGTTGTAACTGCAATATATTATTGCAGTATTTGAATAAAAATCCAAGACAGTTTACCGTAGATAGAATTACTAGTAGTATTGGTTACACGCGAAAATGTAATGCAGACATGTCTTGTGTGCAATCGACGTAGGGGTGCCAGTTACAAAAGTGAACGCGATGGTAATTGTGTGTCCTCAGGAATTACTTGTAATTGTTCGCGTACAAATCCACGCTGAGGAGCAGTTGAATCCAATCTGTGCATTGCAGATGTACCTGTGGATTTAGCCACGCTGAAAATTTTATGTGTGGTCACACTCCAGATAGGATCAGTTGCTCTTTTTGTACCCCCTTCAAGTTCACCAGGTTCATATAAATATCTTACAGTCACATTACCTAGCACTGGTTGTTTTGAAAAGTCATGTCGTTGTATTGGTATATGTTTTTTGTGATTGCATTAATGGGTTTCATGGCAATTGCACGAGTAATGTCATTATATAATGCAGCTATCACACTTGGTAATCTTGCAACCCATTCGCGAGATGTCGTATCTGCCTGAACTATTTCCATCGCATAATGGTATCCAAATAATCTCTCAGCAAGTGTTCGATTAAATCGTTCAACGATTGCCTGCTCGCGATGAATTGCGATATGTCCTCGTCTGATTTTGACATTATGTTTTTTCATCAGAGATGATACTGCACCAAGAAATTCTTTGCCAGGATCAACCTGTAATAATTCTGGCCGTTGATAAATTCGTTCGAGCGCAGATGCAACTTCAGTAGCTGTTTTTGCTGATAGTGGTTCTGCTTCTTTATATCTACTTGCAACATCAACGACAGTTAACGCTTATTTGTATGTGCGAGATTGACGTCTACCAATGTTAATAGTATCATGTGGTAAAAACAAAATATCTGCTTGATGAACTTCATTTGGAACACAGACATCAAAATACGCGTACTGAATTTTACTAGGCGGTGGAGATAGATTTGCCATATTGCCTATCGTCCTAACCAATTTGCAGCAACAGAACGTGAAACATTTGCTGCTTCAGCAAGTTTACTAATCGCTGCTCTGCCTCTCCAATATCCTCTTGGGCTATAATAAATCGATTCCATTATGATAATAATCAGTTGATTAATTACCAGGCCCTTACACCAGTGTACCTTTCATCGCAGATTTTACCAGGAAGCTAGCAAGTTTCTCTGAGAGATAAATTTCTTTATAGAATTTAACGCATGAATCAACTTCACATCTGCAATATGTCGTTGTTGTAAATCTTTACTTTTATACGCAACATCATGAATATGACACGCTTGATCAATTACGTTTATTGGATACTCTCCAGGTCTTGATTGGTCTCGTTCGTCAAGTCGAATATGAAGTCGGGTTCCAGGACCACAATAATTATATCCATGAAGATGTTTCTCACCAGGGTATTTAGCCCATGGAGTTCCTGGTAATTTTCCCATCGAAGTAGAAATATCACCACCTGTCTTCGTAGACTTTTCACGGGAAATAAATTTGTAATTTTTTTTGTACCACATTTCACACACTTGCCTGTAAGTGCACGCTTTTTATTTTTTTTATTATTGTTGTTAATACAGTAGTTTGGGTGGGTGCTCTACATCTAACACAATATAAATTCATATTATTTATCATATGGTTATAATTGACTTCTCAGCAACACGAAAGCAGAGCCAGTCAAGCATCGTCCAGCGCTATCGAATTCTATCAGGATGATAATAATCGGCCCATCTGGGTCTGGTAAGACGCAATTGTTGCTTAATCTGATAATGAGATAGCTCAAGTGGAATATACTATATTTAGTAGCGCCATCTGTAGATTATCAAAAATGTTATGAAGTACTTAAAGATTTTAATGAAAATATGCAAAACTGTTGGACGAGGACGGTAATGATATTATTGATTTTATCATCAATATTGATGAAGCGCCATCTGTAGATGACCTTGATGGACTTATTAATAATCGTGTAGTATATGATGATGTGATGCTGGACGAACAATCAAATCCAGCTCGGATATTTTCCTGAGATAGACACAAAAATACTGACGCGATTTATATTACCCAGCGCTATACACAAATATCTAAAGTGATCAGAGATAACTGCAATATTTTAGCTGTGTTTAATGGAGTCGATACACATACTCTGCGAAACATTCCTCAGACTTGGTGTTCAGGGGGCATGGACATGGTTAAATTCAAAAACTGCTTTTTCAAAAACACAAGATATCCCACACGGATTTATCACAATAAATTTATATGATCCTAGGTCGAAGTATTGTATAGGACTTGATAAAATCTTTGGATAAAAACCAGATCAGCAAAGAGTGGTGCGACCATAAGTAAGTTGTCTGCGAGTAAGCAAACACGCGTGGAACGAAAGCCAAATATGTAGTAACCCAATTGGTGGAAGTTTATCGTTAATAACTATTGAGATCATAATTTTATTTTAATGAGTAAGAATCCAAGCAAGTGGTCTGTTCACCCTCTCTGCTGCTGAAACAGTATAAGATTTTACATATTGTAAGCAATGAAAAGAAAATTGTTAAACTAACCAATAAATGTTCAATAAACAAACTAAAGTTGCAGTCAGTATACTTCTATAAAACAGCTCCCAATATTGCCAGTGACTTGTCATATACAGGATTAAGCACTTTTTCTTGACATATTTGAAAAACTGGATCGTACGAAATGTCCATATTTTCTTCAGTAGATAAATAAAGATTTCATTATATAGAAGTGCAATATTGTAATTGTGGTCAATCATATGGGTGACGGTATTTCCTAAAGCGTTATGTTTAATATAAAACGGAAGTGAATGAGTGACAATCTCGTCTTGTTTTGTGGGTTTAAGTCATGCTTTAGCACACGATAATGTCTGCATGGCGGCCAGTATATTTGGATGATAAAAACCCAGGAAAAAACCACGGACCCAAGAGTATTGAATTGGGACACATTAGGGACTATGGAAATCCCAGTCAAAAAAGGCTTTGGACACTTTGGGGACAATGGGAATTTAACATAGGTTGGGAGTGTATAGTGGCACTAGGAATGGAACAGGTGTGGTGACATCAAGTTACTGGACATCGGCAACAGTGTTGCAAGTGACTGACTTCAATCGGGCCAAACAGTGACAGCGGGGAAAAAAGGCTATAACTCTTGGCGGAGCGGGTACGTTCAGCTAGTTCAACGTAGAAACTATACGAATAGATTGGAAGATTCCCTTGTCAGGCTGAGAGATCCCGCCAAACTAGGAATAAAATATAACTTTATATAACGCTTGGCTGGGCGGGAACCTGTACCGTTCATACAAAAATAAACCCCACAAACATCGCCTGGAGAGGTGGGACATATCACTGGATAGACAAAGATATAGACAAAGAAACAAATACACAAACATAACACAAAGAAAAACACAAAACAAATACACACAAATTAGGCAAAGAAAGTAAATCTTTTCTAGATAGATGAGTGGCCATGAAAAGGGTCTTTTTTTTGTTTTTGTTAACATTATTCAGTTAACATAGAGGGCATCTCACGGATATTTTTCTCTTCCTCAAACTTCGTCTGACCTCTGAACCGTAGATTTAGACTCTCTTCAGACAGCCTTGTCTTTCCACATAAATCCTTCGTTTCTAAAGGGCCATTTTGGTGATCTGGGTGATAGTCCATGATGATCTGACATATATGGGATAGTCCGGGTGGAAAAGCATCGACGATAGGAGGGTATACGATTCTATTTTAGTCCACATATTGTGACGAGAACAGGTGAAGGGAATGAAGTGAACGCCGGTTGTTTATAGTGGAAGAGCCGATCGAAACGGGTTGAGTTCTTTCACCAATCCTAACACGCGCTGCAAAATTCAGTCACAGTGCGGAGTCTGTCTTCCAATCCGAAGAGAGTTACCCGTGACGTCACATTTCCTATATAGGTGCGCTAGCGTCTATGCGCAATGAATCAATGCGACTGATTTAGAACATGACAGAAACTAAGAAGATGATGAATTGGAGTGCACCGGCTGTGGAGACGAGAAGTGATGGCATAGCAGCATAATAGCGGCTACCAAAGCAAATACGGTCATACTTCCAGAAGAGACCTATTTTAATTGGATTTAATGGATTTTCTCTCTTCTTTGCAAGATTTTGTTCCGGTATCAGCACTTTCGCCATCTTCTCCTTCTTTATCATACGTCGAGGATTTTAAACAGAGAGAAAGAAGAATTGGAGAAATTTTTACAACAGCAATAGGAAGCAGATCAAGCTTTTCTCCTTCAACAGCAACAGCGAGAAGAAGAAGAGGCAAGAGGAAAACGACAGGAAGAAGAAGAAGAAGCAGAGAAGAAACAAGATCTGGGAGAGAAGGCGGACGGTGAAAGTCAAACCACAAGGGCTACCAAACTCAGAAAGGCATTTTCGCAGACTACGTGCATGCCTTTTTGAAACTGAAACAAGAAGGCAGCGGCTATCCTTCCAGGTGCCACACTCCCAAAGACCAAAAGAAATTCAAAGAGAAATACTTTGACTAGGAGGGCATCACTTTAGAGCACGTGGAGAAAAACGAAGGAAGGCGATCGCTTGCTAAAGTGATATTGAATTGCTTATGA
>JAECUM010013711.1:0-98173 GCA_016617855.1 Megalonaias nervosa
TTATTTCTTAATCATTATAAAATAACAGAAAAAGATTCACAAACATTTGTTATACCAGATTTAAATAACGCTGAAATGAAGAAATCATTAAATGATCTTATTGAAGAATATTATCCGGGAGTAATTGAATCGTGGAAAAAAATAACTCCACCATCGGTTATACTAAAATACAATAACGATCCACACGGTACCGGACGTCATATATCGCCAGGAATTGTAAATATAACAACAACAATTGCAGTCAATCTGGTATGTGATGTTATTGAAGGTAGCTATCAGGTAGATCTTTCTAAATCTAGCCAGGCCCAGCAAGGGTATATATTATTCAGTTTTAGCCCGTTGGTTCCTCCCGGTTCGTTAATTGTATCAGAGCCAATTAATCCCGTGTACCTACGAGTTCATAATCCGTTATTATCAAGAATACACTTTAAACTCACAGACCAAAATAATAGAATTCTGGACACGAGAAATGAAGTCCTAAATATAAACCTGTATGTGAAATCATAATACGTTATTATAACAAAAAAAAAAAAAAATATCCGGATGTCTATAGTATTATATTCTTTTTGTTTACATAAAATCCGTGCACAATGAAATCTATTATCTAAAAGGCTGTGGCTGCATATTGATTATTCCATAACAGCTGTGCGTAAAGTTATTTTAAGAACCGCTATATAACTAAATCAATATCCGCTGTTACGGCTTTACGCATAGACTCAGTGTTATACAGAATTATATATTTTTTGGAAACTAGAAATATAAAATCTCATTTTAGACAGAAATGATGTTTCTGTCCCTACGACAATCGTTTTTCGTTAATTATTTAGTGATCTATCTGTTTTCTGTAAGCCGCTGTTAGTGAAGCAGCAAATATTTTATATATTACTTAAATTTAACTGTATTATTGATAAGAGAACGATGGCCGAAATGGTAGGACGGTTGGACGTAGATCGAAGCTCTACAAACTCTCGCGTGTTCGAGTCTCCAAAAATGCTAAAGATATTATCTTGCATTGGCGACTGATGCTATTTAATTGGGGGAACCCGGAGCATTTCCTCGAAATCCACAACAGACAAAATACACTCTCCTATCATACACCCTTGAGGGGTGTACCTTTTACACTCCCTAGGTTTTGTATTTGGGGAGAGTGTACAAAATCTGTTGGACGTAGACAAGATTCCCCCGTCATCACCATTGTATATATTTCATGTTCATAGAATCATCATTGTATATAACCATTATCATCATTGTATATAACCATATATCATCATTGTATATATAACCATATATCATCATTGTATATAACCATATAATCATTGTATATAACCATTGTATATATAACCATTATCATCATTGTATATAACCATATATCATCATTGTATATAACCATATATCATCATTGTATATAACCATATATCATCATTGTATATAACCATTATCTTCATTGTATATAACCATATAATCACCTTCATTGTATATAACCATTATCTTCATTGTATATAACCATATAATCACCTTCATTGTATATAACCATTATCTTCATTGTATATAACCATATAATCACACATAAAACAGCTCCCTGACAAAAAAAAAGTCATGGGAGCTAATATTTTTTTTATATTAAATATACACTTATTATATAATGAATTTTGAAAATATCAATGTCATTGTTTCTGCGATTAAAAAATTACAACATAACGGTATCAATGTATCTGATAATCTTAATACTGAAAAGATTCTATGTGATTTTGACTCATTACAACAACGAAAGAACGAGAACAGATTCACGCTATCCGCTGATTACAGGTTTATGAAAGTTATCCAGCAAGGAATGTTAAAGTCACTGGCAACCGTCACTGATGATCAGGTAAAATTGTTTGTGCCTCTCTCAAACGCTATTGACAAAATCAAGCTAGAATTATCTCATGGATACGAACAGAAAAAGATCATGAACTTTCGAATAAGACAATTAAGAGAACATTGTGAAAATACGAGTGAAAATACGAGTGAAAATGACAGCGATAATGATGAACCCCTGACAGAGTCAGTGACTGTAATTATGGCTAAACAAAATCCTTGGGAAAATTAACGTTTCAGTAGGTATCTCTCATAGATATGTTTCTGTGGATACCTCATATTGTATCCCAACCATGTTTCAGTAGGTATCAAGTAATCATTTGGTAACATTAAAAAATACGGTAGACTAAACGTATTGAAAATTTATTTTTTGTGTAAATTTTTTGGAAAAAGTAGAGCTTGTAACCCCGTCTGCCACGTGTTGTACCGATTGTGGTACTATGTCAAAATATTTGGCAGCAGAATTAATTGACTTGAACACAATTTCTTCACCATCTGCATTTACAGATTTAATAGGTTTTACAGTATGTCCTACGCGACCTGTTTTCCCAAACTTACAGTTTTCACTTTGCGTGATAATACGTAGATTTCCAAGTGAGTTATCAAGTTTATTGCCGTTGATGTGATCTACCACATACCCATCCTTGATTATTCCAAAAAAACACTCGTAGGTAAATCTATGTGAGTAATAATGTTTATTTCCTTTGGTATTAAACGCAAGATAACCAGTATTGGTAACACTACCTACTGGTTTTTTCAATCTGCAGTTTCTAATCACGCCATCACGAGATGCTTCATAATTGGTAAGGATTGGATGTGACACAAATTCGTTTTGTTCCATTTATATATAATACTATTTGTTTAAATCATTATTTTTTTTGAAAATCTAGCCAAATAATCTTCTTCGGTTTTTATAGGAGCGTCAGCGTTATATTTTTTTTATCATAATATCGTTTCAACTCTCTGTACTTTTTACCACCGCATTGCGCGCACAATTGAGTTTTTCCTCGCACTCCAGCGCTACACACAATACACGGTTTTGGTCCTAGACTTCCATTTCTGACACATTGCATATGATAACTACAGTATTCAGTCACGCATGTTCTGTTACACGGAGACGTATAACCGATTTTTAACCAGTGGCATTGATTTGGTTGAATCATATACAAAAGATTAATGTTCAATTAAATATATATTTGCCCTAATTATAATATGGAAGAATTATCCGCAATTGAACCCTACGCAACCAGATTCGATCTTGATAGACTACCCGAGTATAAACTTAGTATTTCGATGCAAGATCTAGCTTTAACGAATGTGGATATAACTAAACGTATCCCTGAGGCCAAGAGGGAATTTCGTGACGATGGTGCAGTTCATGCATGGTCAACATTCAGAGTTGGAAATGTTACTAATATGATGAACGACAAACGAGGAAAAGTAATTATTAATCACCTTGATAATCAAAAATATTTTATTTTAATAAAATTTATTGTAAATACAGAAGAAGATATTTGGATTATTCGTGATAAGCGTGATCCAGTCCGTGTACAGTCCGGGGGTAATATTGTTTTCTTAAATAATAAATCTAAACCCGGAATACTTACTGGCATTGATAAACCGTATTATGAGAAATCATACCCTGTAACTGCGGTTGTCTATGGAATATTTCCGCTGAATGATAAACCTGACGTCGGGGATCTGAAACCTATGAGATTGTCAGAGTCAAGAATAAACTGTGTAGCTGAACGAGTTACAGAACATTTTACAAACGCGATACGTGGTAATGGCTTAACAGATTTAAGACATAAAAAAATAAACACCTGGGCAGAGTCGGTTAAAGATACCGGAGCGTCTATCAGCGACGTTGCTGAGCTAGAGAAAAAATTAAGATTTCCAATAGCAGTGAAAACGCTGACAGGAGAGATTTTGTACAAACCGAAGTATATAAAAAATGGAACTCCGATAGATATTATTGATCATAACGCGCACGCATGGACTGCTACAGTAACAATATTTCCACGAGATAGAACGGTTAAATTTTATAACGGTGATATCTTTGATTTTATTAAAAATATTAGTAAAACCGATCCTGTTTCTGTTTGGTTATTTCAGAGTTCTGAGTATAATCATTATGATCAATTTGTACGACCCAATGGTGATATTTATCGTACAGAATCTCTCCATGAGGAAATGGAACATCTTGCGCAACGCCTTTGGTGTGAATATACCCCTGATGATGTCATAGTTAGACCATTATTAAATAATTGTTTTACAGTTCCGTCTGTAGCGGCTCATTTCGCTCAGGAAAAAAATTTATGGAAACCAACACGATCGGAATTCCTTGAAGATGTCAAGAAAAGCTGTGTAGAATATGGTCACGGTGGATTATGGAACACCAAATACGATTACAATGATGTTATCTCAGTTGATATGGTAGCGTGTTATCCTGGGAGTTTTCTTGGATATGGAGTATGTTCTAGATACTTTAAGAGATTCGGACATCCTACACATAACATGACCAGGGTTGCGATAAACGGACCCTTACCAGATTTTGACTTAACAGGATTTGCTCACGTAGAATCATTCGAGTTTAGAGAAGATCTCCATGCAATTACTTATGCTTGGTTCGGACGACATTTTTCAGAGCGACGTTGGGTTCCGATACTACTATTGCGATATATGCTTGATGCTGGATTTTTAATATCGTTGAGAGTAACTGAAGCGATTATATCGTATAATTCACAGAAGCAAGTTTGGTTACCAGAACCGGACAGATTTAATATCGATGATACCAGGAAAGAATTCCCTGATATTGATGAAGATTATGTTATTAAAATAAATAAATGCAGAAAAACACGATGAGAAATTTGCAAAAGATCTTGGTAGAAAGATAATCGGTAAATTTACTCAAGGTGGTTCATACGATCATAAACGAACGTGTACAAGATTGATTATGGACGATGCTGAACTAGATTTTATAATCGCTGATACAACGGAGAAAAATACGTTTATAAACCGATGTAATGCTTATTTATCAGATGGAACAAAACTAGGTACCATTGTGAGCTATACTGATGGCGAGTCACCACAGTTTACTCATTTAAGATCTTCGATGTTAGCGTACGTTTCGATAAATCTACCATCGATGATAAATAAATTTCCTCGTTACGCTGTCAGAGTCGCTACGGATTCATTTTATGTACATAAAAAATATAAAGATTTATTAAAACTCGGTAATGGTGAATGGGGAACATGGAGGATAAAACAAGAAAATATACTTAGCTATTCTGAATCTGCCGACGTTGAAATTGCGGAGACATATTACAAAAATAATAATCAAATATCAAAGTCATCTGCACCATCTGTGTATGATCCTGTATCTAGACATAAAACCGTTTATCTTAATGGGTGTGGTGGTTCAGGTAAAACAATTCGTGCGATTAATTTATTTATAAATAATATATCAGAAATGATTGTTTTAACACCAACTCACAAACTTGCTAGAGAAATAAAGCAACGAGGAGTAAAATCGTGTACTTATCATAGTTTCTTTAGATGGTGCGGAGATACATGGACTCCATCGCGGATGGGTGAAAAATATATACCTAAAATCATTATATGGGACGAGATATGCACGGTGTCGTTAGAAACACTAAAAACATTTCTTGAATGGTTATTGACAAAGAATACTGCTGTGATTATGTGTGGCGATAACGGTCAACCACCACCCTTTGTTGGACAGTCTCCACATGAATGGCTAAAGAATAATGTAGATTATTACGAAGAAATAAATGATGACCATAGAGCTATTGATGAGCCGCTAAAGGAGCTTAAAAGATTAATCAGATTACAGCCAGATCAAATACAATGCGAGATACTGCGTAAAGTAATTCCAGAGACAACTATAAATGATTTTTGGATTTTATGGAGACCTGCTGATTTGATAGTCGCGAGTAGAAAGATAGTTCGTGATGAACTGCAAAAGAAATTATTTACGTTACATAAAGAAAAGTTTCCGGATCTACCCGTACCTTTGTGTTATCGCCCAGCAGATATTCGACGGCAAAATATTGAAATTGAAATACCAGGTGCCTTGGTTCCACCAAGGGTACAGAATCTTGTCTTGAATGATATCGTATTGGTTGCTGTTGATGTTGTTGAGAGCGCGTTGAACATGGATAAATCGCCATGGACGTTAGGATACGCTATAACAATTCACTCATCGCAGGGATTAACTATAACTGATACTAGAATCTGGATTGTAGATGATCGTATCGAATGGTCAAATTTAGTCTATCTCGCCGTATCTCGAGTCAGGAGAATATCGCAACTGCGTAGGGTTATTGTAGATTACGTAATAACTGAAGAAATCAATGTCGATATCAATAAAAAATTAGTCAGCTATAAACAGTGTGACAAAAAAAATAAGCGTGATTTTGATCTTGATGCTGAATTTATTATAAAACTAAAACAACAACAGAATAATCATTGCGCAAGTTGCAACTGTAATATGTCATGGCAGTGTTTTAATCCAAGACAATTTACCGTAGACAGAATTAATAGTGATCTCGGTCATACACGTGATAATGTGATGCTGACCTGTCTTGAGTGTAATCGACGTCGAGGTTCAGGACGTTTACAAAATTGAGCTTGGTGGTAATTGCGTATCCTCAGGAATTACTTGCAATTGTTCACGTACAAATCCATGTTGAGGGGCTGTAGAATCTAGTCTGTATATTGGAGGTCTACCAGTGGATCTAACCACGCTAGAAATTTTATGTGTAGTCACGCTCCAGATAGGATCGGTTGCTCTTTTTTTACCGCTTTCAAGTTATCCAGGTTCATATAAATATCTAACTGTAACATTACCTAATACTGGTTGAGGTTGTTGTCCGTTATAGCTACGTGGTATATATTTTTTTTTTGATCGCATTAGAAGGTTTCATGGAAGTTGCACGAGTAATTTCATTATGCAACGCAGCTATCGCACTCGGTAATCTTGCAACCCATTCACGAGATCTATCTTTGAGGTCAGTAGATATTTCCTTTGCATATTGATATCCGAATAACCGCTCAGCAAGTGTTCTATTAAATCGTTCAACGATTGCCTGATCACGATGAATTTCAGTATGTCCTCGTCTGATTTTAACGTTATGTTTCTTCATCAAGGATGATACTACTCCAAGAAATTCTTTACCAGGATCAACTTGTAATAACCGTGACCATTGTAGACCACCACGTTGATAAATGCGCTCAAACGCAGATGCAACTTCAGATGCTGTCTTTGTTGATAATGGCTCCGCTTCTTTATATCTACTCGCAACATCAACGACAGTTAACGCGTATTTGTACGTGCGTGATTTTCGTCCACGTGTTTTAATGGTATCGTGTGGTAAAAACAAAATATCTGCTTGATGAACTTCATTAGGAACGCTAACATCAAAATGCGCGTAATGAATTTTTGTAGGTGGACTTAGGAAGATTTGCCATATTGCCTGTCGTGCTAACCATGATGCAGCGACATTACGTGAAACTTTTGCTGCTTCGGCGAGTTTACTAATCGCTGCCTTACCTCTCCAGAATCCTCTCGGGGAATAATAAACAGATTCCATTATAATAGTTATATAATTAATTGCCAGCCCCTAGCACTAGTTTACCTTTCATAACAGTTTTTACTAGAAAGCTAGCTAATTTTTCTCTGAGAGATTTATTAGGTATAGAATTTAATGCGTGAATCAATTTCAAATCTGCGAGATGTCGTTGTTGCAAACCCTTACTTTTATACGTGACATCATGAACGTAACACGCTTGATCAATCTTATTTACTGGATACTCTCCTGGTTTTGGTTGATCTTGATCATCAAGTCGGATATCAAGCCGAGTTCCTGGACCACAATAATTATATCCTGGTAAATGTTTCTCACCGGGATATTTAGCCCATGGAGTTCCTGGTAATTTTCCTAACGAAGCAGCGATATCACCCCTACCTGTCTTTGTTGGAATAAATTTATATTTCTTGGTGCCACATTTCACACACTTGCCTGTAAGTGCACGTCTTTTATTTTTTGTTGTTATTGTCGTTAATTCAGTAGTATCGGTAGGTGCTCTGCATCGAACACAATATAGACTCATATTATTAATTAAATGGATATAATTGACTTTTCTGCGACACGAAAACAAGAACCAGTAAAACACCATCCAGCGCTTCCGAATTCTATCAGAATGATTATAATAGGCCCATCTGGAAGTGGAAAGACGCAATTATTGCTTAATCTAATAATACGATGGCTGAAGTGGGATAAATTATATTTAGTAGCGCCATCTGTAGATGATCAGCGATGTTACGAAGTACTTAAAGATTTTAATGAAAATGCAAAATCGTTACATGAAGACAATGTCATAGACTTTATTACTGATATTGATGAAGCGCCATCCGTAGATGATCTAGATGGATTCATTAATAATTTAGTAGTGTACGATGATGTTATGTTGGACAAACAATCAAATCCAGCTAGAATATTTTCACGAGGTAGACATAAAAACACAGACGTGATTTATGTTACACAGCGTTATACACAAATTCCAAAAGTAATCAGAGACAACTGTAACATTTTGGTTGTGTTTAATGGCGTAGATAATCATACGCTGCAGAATATTTATTATACTTGGTGTTCAGGCGACATGGACATGAACAAATTAAAAAATTTCTTTTCAAAAGCACAAGCTGCTCCCTTTGGTTTTGTAACGATAAATTTACATGATCCTAGGTCAAGATATCGTAATGGACTTGATACAATTTTTGGATAAAAACCATAGCAGCAGAGATGGTGGACGACAAAAATTAAGTGACCAGCACGTGAAAAAATCAGAAAAAATATGGTCAATTAGAGAAGTTTTCATTATTAAGACAAAAACTTTTTTTTCAACCTTCGTAGGAACCCTTTAAATTCAAAATATAGGTCTCTACAGTTAAGCCAAAAAAGTTGTAGGGTCCACCCTCTCTGCTGCTTGTACGTAGGAGGAAAATACTTTTTCGTCTGCTTCTGATATTTACAATGTCGAATCAAGCAAAGGTAATGAACGGCAATTACAAATCTGCCTTTCACGTGGATTTAACAAGCAGTGTAATTTCTATGGACGTGTGCAAAGGATATAAATCTAAACTCTCAACATTGTGGTAATTTACGGAATTTTCCGGCAGTTGCCGAATAGGATAAACTACGTCACAATGTTGTCTGAGGAAATCAATTTGTCCATATTGAACGCAACAAGGCGCGGTGTTAGTATGGAAAGTCTGTTAAGCATCAAAGGCGCAGAGAACACCAGTGTTAGGACCATCTGATGATCTTGAGGTTAGAAATTATATATCAGTGAATGAATTTACTATAGTCTGCCTGTACATCCCCGTTTGTTCGTACCCCACAACCGATTTCAATAACGAAAAAGTTTAATGTAATAAAAAGTCCACAGAACTAAGTCAATTGAATCATTGATTTATAATTTCTAACCTGACTGTGACCAGAAAGGCAATAATACTGGCATCCCCAGCACCTTTCATGCTTAACGGACTTTCCATCTAACACGGCGCCATATTGCGTACACTATGGGATAGTTTATTTCCATCAGAAAACATAAGACGTAGTTCATCCTATTCGATAACTGCCTGATAATTCCGTAAATTGCCATAACGTTGAGAGTTTGGAATTATATCCCTTTGCACACATGAACACAGAAATTAAACCGCTTGTTAAATCCACGTGAAAGGCAAATTTGTTGTTGTCATTCTTTTCCTTTGCTTGATTCGACATTGTAAATATCGGAAGCAGACGACATATGTATGTATATCTGAAGTCGTGCTGACACCCCTTCGCTGAAAATGGACTTGTCCAGGAATTGGAAATGGATCTCAAGCATGTCCGTCTATTATATTGAAAACTTCCGTTAAGCATGAAACGCGCAGACGCTGTTGGTGTTAGAGCTATTCTACTCACAGTCAGGTTAGAAATTATATATCAATGAATGAATTGACTAAGTTCCTTGCATTTTTATCACATTAAAGACTATCATTATTGAAATCGGTAGGGAGCTACAAACAAACGGGTTGGTATAGTCAGACTATAAGTTCTGTGCACGTTTTGTCAAATTAAAGGTTTTCGTTATTGCAGTCGATGGGGGGGGGGGTACAACAAACGGGGAGGTATAGTCAGACTATAAATGAGACTGATGAGACAAGAAGAGTTATTACTTGAAATGGTTTAATGTAAAGTTTTGCTTACAGGTTGGGTACAATTTAACCACCACCACCCTAAAAAAAAAGCAAAAAAAAAAAAACAAAAAAAACCACAACACAAAAACGAAATTCCTTTATTGTAAAAGTTATCCGCGTTTCAGCCAGTGCCACTGATAAAGCTGACTCGCAGCGTTTGGCTGATATCATATGGTTGTGGCAATCGGAACATGTCATAGCTCCCCATCTTCACCCAGTCCGGTGTTCAGCTTGGTTCTGGGAGAGGATAGGTTCTGGCGGGGCCTGGTTGGCACCAGAGAAAGCTAATGCCCAATGGTTATGTCAGATAACTGAAATATTACGACACCAGTCTAGACCGAAACAGGAAGTATAGCGTAATTTCACCGAAGTTAGGCTAGTCTGAGTCGTCTCCATGGAAGACTTGAATCGTGTATTTAATCTATAATCTTTACTTTTCTGTTTAAGAACGTGTCTTTGCTTTGGGATATTGTTATCATAGTTATAATACGTTAGGACATAAGGACGGTTGAGCAAAAGGCTAGCAGTGGCATGTTGGCGAAGTTTTCAAACGCCCTTTGATTACAAACGAAAATTACGGTACCGTGATACAATCATACAAGAACAAATATTGTTGGCTCTGTGACAAAATGGCGATAATGTTGATAACTACAGCCAGGTTCCTTGTTTTGGGCTTTTTCAGCTTTGGAAGCACACGTAAGTACGAGTGTTCGTTATAACTATAAATATTTTGTACACCAATGTATGTATTGTTACTATAGTACAAGCACAGGAGTGGAGTCTGACGTTTTATCAATAAAGTACGATGAATTCTCAGACAACACGAAATCACCTTATCGGTACTAGGGTAACATGGTCATATTCCGACCAGTAGGGTAATTCCGACCGTGGATGTACGTCCTGCTGTTTACAACAAAGATATGCAAATTGCTTGCTGTGTTCTTTGTTTTTATTTGTGCATATGCGTATGAAAATTAGTAAAGATGTTTCCAGGCGACGAGGGCATCGCGTGACAGAATGATGTAATCGCCTCAGTTTTCTCTCTTCCATGCGAATTCAGAAGAGGCATTCATAAATTTTTTTATTCAGGACCCTAGTCAGGCATTAATCATTCAAGATTTGTATAGCTTTCAATAACATAATAATTATGCTATCGTAGCTTTAAAACAATGCTTTGTCTCTGTAAAAAAGCAAAAATTGCACCAGTTTTATGACAAATAACAATAGTATGCAATGTTCTGTATAGTGGTCGGATTTACCCCAGGTTATTTTTCATAAGAGGGCAATTCCGACCAAGAACACAAGCTTAAAGAAAATGTAGAATTATCATTAATTTGTATTGAACTTTGAAGAAAAAACCCCCCAGGAATAAATACATAATTAAAAACAAATAAATAAAAACTTAAAGGTACAAATCTAAATAAAAATAAATGGTAATTCTCTCCACAATTATCTCTATAACAACATCCGCAGTTATCTATGTAGCAATATCAATTTCTATCTGCTATCTATCTATCTGAAAATAAAATAAAAACAATTCAGAGCTTTTAAATCTGTCAAGATAAACAAAATCTTTGTATTTTACAGATGAAACTTGTATATGTACGGCCCATATATGGTGGTCGGAATTACACATATCAGAGGTCGGAATAAGCCACATGGTTGGATTTACCCCTGTGTACATAGTCATAATAAAATCATTTTTTCAGTAAGAAGAACTGAAATTATATGCTTTTTGAATAATGAAACTTGTTGCAAGAAGACTGATTGTCTGCTTCCCGTATCGTAGTTAGGGACACAGTAGTCGGGTTCAATAATGAAGTTGTCGATCTCATGTCAACACTTTCAGTGGTTGGAATATGACCAGATTACCCTATAAATTAACACATCGTACATTATTGATAAAACGTCAGACTTCTGTGGTACAAGCACAGGAGTCTTGACGCCTGAGATACAAGTCACATGGGTCATGTATGCGTATCTACTCATTTTAAATTAAATATAAATTGTTCTTTTAAAATTTAACACTAATTTTCCTTAACCAAAGACTATTCAATCCTGATTATTGAATGCTCTGCACCTTAACTGTCACCAAGAAACTTCCAGATGAAAATTATCTGTCGCTATGGACTTATACTTTGGTGGTCATGTACTAAACTTGGGTCAAAATAAGAGCGCGTCGAGTGGAATCACCACAATTGAGGGTAGTATGAATTTGTTTATCAATATGCATAGCTTTCATTATGACATCGCAGTGTGCAACATTCAGTCCGGATTGTACCGGATCACACCTTCAGGGGTCACGCTACCAGCTGAAGTGGGCGAAAAAGTCGCCTGAGAAATGTAAACTTTGCCTTCTTCTGTTAGGAAAGCGAAAACAACTTCGCCCTCTGATTTTTCGGGCATAAAATGGCTGTAGATTATTACTTTTGAGATGCCCCCTCGCTGTAGCCAGTAAGTTCTAGCACTCTTGTAACCCAAGGTGAAATGTATTTATGTGGTGTTGATACCAATCAGCTTACGGCGATAAAGAAATTCTTGCACATTCACCTGCAAGTTTTAATAGCTAACTGACCATTAACCCTTTCTGTAGCAAGATATCGCTGCTCGATTTCATGAAGTTCAGCCTGCTGTACTATGATGAAAATATACCAAATTCTGTTTCGAAATTTGAACATCAATATGCAAATAGTAATTTGCTTTTAAAAAATATGATTGGTGAAGAGCTTTTTCTAATTTATTTGTTTTTTTATAAATGGAGATTTTAATGGTCGTATTTGCTTATTTTCTTTATAAAATTAGTTTGAAACCATAAATAAACTTTTAATCGCTGCATATATGATATACCACTTCATTAAACAGTCTGTATTCATAAATAATTCGGCAAATAGATTCAGGAAAATATATAATATAATGAAAACAAAGTTAAAATATTATGTGATAGGAGATTTAGCCTAAATATTTAATAATGTAGGTCAGAAACATGTGACAGTCTCTGTTGTGGAATTCAAAACAATGCTGCAAGGTCTAGGTTGTTTTCTGACATACTGTAATTAATTTTCGTGAAAAGACGAAGAATATATATAGTGGTGAAGCAAATACTATTTAACCAATTCATATCGTTATTACCTGTATGTAGACAAATAATACAACCATAAATATGCAGTTCTATTAATGAACTTTTGTAACGAAGCAAGAAAGCGAGTAGTTATATTAAGAAAAGCCCTCTTTCTAAAAATAGATGCACTCGCATGGTGCAATACGTGTTCTTGGATGTTTCGGTTGGGGGAGAAAAGGGTCCAGTTTAGTTATATATCGACTTTAGTGCTTAAGTGTGTTGTCTATGAATAGTTACAGTAATGTTTTATCGGGAACAAGGAAATAGGACGAAGAGTATGGTTTGAAGTTGCTTGTGCATTTATTCCTACGTACATGTATTAGGGGTAGTTTCAAAGAATGTGAGAATTTTTTTTTGTTTGCACTCCTACACAAAACTTGTAGCAAATAAAATAATTAAGTGGTAGTTTATTAAGCATTTTTGCCAACTTGCAATTATAAGACTCTAATCTTGTTACTGCTATCAGTTAAAATTAATTACAATGTATAGCTTCTGCTGTGCTTTTTAAGCCATATGGCCAAAACACACAGCATTTACTTCAATCCAAACACACATTACTACAACTATGAATTAAACGGGTATGAATATAATAATATTTATACACGTACAAAATGTGCTGATAATAAACATATAACACATATTTTTCAACTTGAAAATAAGGCATTGCTTAAAACTGTTAAAATCATACTGAGAAATAGAGCACATAAACAAGATAATGCAGATATATATATATATATATATATATATATATATCGCATTTCTTACTTTGCTCTCACTTCTCCCCGTTTAGCTTCCACTTCTCCGTTCTGACCAAAAGGAGAAGTCACTTCTCCCTAAAATTTAAGTTTAGCTTGACCCCTGACCTTCAGGTTCATTTCGTCCAGAAATGTCTACGTATTTTAACTTTGATTTTACCGTATGCACCTCTAGGAGCATCTAAATAATGACCTTCCAAAGGAAGATGAATGTATACAAATTCAAATGAAGTGAATACTTGCCACTTAAAGGTATGTAGAATCAAATTCTAAAAACTGACACCCATTACTGAAATAGTGATGAATGCCTACATGCCCCATGTGACTTGTAATATAACAACAGAGAAAACTGGAAGAACCAGTTACAGAGCGCCCAGAAGCGAAGCTTTTGCAACTACCATCCCAATCAATTCTCCTTAATAAAGAAGCAAGAAAACTTCTTTCCAAATATGTGAAATTAAAAAGGTGTCTGACTAGCCCCAGAGTGTGGCCTTAAAAGAAAAATTGCTCGAGGATCATAAATTAATCTATGTCCAAGATTCACTAATTGTCCCGATTTCATCAATGCTTGGAACACCATTCTTCGAGAAGCCTCAAAACTGAGAGGACACTACCAAATGTATGTCATTTGTTTACTCACCTGTGTTATGTTTTGCTAAATAGCACAAAACATGGTTTGGTCTAACTGCTTTAATGGCTAGATTACAACTGAGTGAGAGCCTGGAGCTGACCTTAGGTGACCTGTAACTGTCAAACCATTTGTAGCAACAAAATGTTAATACTGTATATTACCACAACTCCCCCTAAAAATGAGTTTTGTGCTTTTCTTTTAAATTCACATATTCATTTCTCCTTTTCTTTTTAATAAATTTGTAAACGTATTCAAACTTGACAAAGTTCTATTTTGCACATGAATATATATTTCAAATAGTTTCTGGTGAGTTGTAAAAGTTCTGCTAATTATAGTTAAAATTAAGTTCTAGCCCTGTGACATTCACAATCATTCTCATACTCATGAAAACAAATACATGGTGATCTGTTGGCATTGCCACTAAAATCTATTGTCCTAATATTTGTCTTCAATCCAGTTGTTATCACTGCATATAAACTGATGTGATATAACAGATGTATTATTATGCCCTTAAACACTTCCAGTTTCTAATATTCACAAGACACAATTTTTGCAATTGAGAAGAATTATCGAGTTCACATAACAAAATCTCTGTATCTTGCAGGCTTTTTTATTAGATGTCCACTCATTGTTCGAATCGCTTGTGTCTGGTTTGGCTCATTGATGATTAATGGCATCTTGTCATTCAGTTCAGTGACCTCCTTGTTAGTATCTTTGTATGTATCATATATCTCTGGTAATTTCTCTTTTATGTGTAACAGATGTCTTCGGTTTCTCCCGTATATAGCACCATCCTGGGTTTTCACATCATACGACCTTGGAGTGCTACTTTTTCAGATGACTACAGCTGGTTCCCAAAGATCTTGTCTTCTGATTCTAACTTTGTCACCAGAAGTCAGATTTGGAAGCTCTTTAGCTGTTCTGTCATACTGTTTCTTTTGCTGATTTTTCTTTTCACCCAGTTTCCACTTTAGGTTTCTTTCTTTTATAACTTGCAGATGTAGCTGTATGTTGGCAGTAGGTAAAGTCGATTGAAGTCTTCGACTCATCAGTATTTGTGCCGGAGATCCTATATCATCAATTGGTGTAATTTGATACTCCAATATCAATAATTATGGATCTTTTCCATCTCTATTTGCCTTATTCAGAATTCCTTTGACAGTTTGAATGGTTCTTTCTGCTAAACCATTAGACTGTGGATACTTGGGACTTGACATAGTGTTTGAATCCCCAGGTTTTTGCAAACTGACCATATTCTTTTGAGGAGAACTGTGGTTCATTATCACTCCTTACTTCTCGTGGTATTCCATGTTTTGCAAAAACTGACTTTGTGTGTGTGATTACTGTGCTTGCTTGTGTATTTTCTAACTTGGCAACTTCAAAATATCTGGAGCAAAAGTCTACTATCAAAACATAGTTGTAATTATTCCACATAAGTAAATCTGTTCCCACCATTTCCCATGGTGCAGTAGGTTGTGTAAATAACAATGATTCTTTATGATTTGACTTTCTTTATTTCTGGCAAGTAGAACAATTCAATACTGTGTTTGCAGTCTGTGCATTCATGCCAGGCCACTACATAATGTCTCTTGCTCTTTGCTTTGTTTTCTCAATGCCCATATGACTTTTGTGCAACTCTTTTAGCTTTTCTTTCGAAGAGCATCTGGTATTACAATCTTCTCTCCTTTTAGAACTAATCTGTCCATTTCTGAAAGTTCATCTATGCAGTTCCAGAAATTTCTGATTTCAAAAGGTACGAGATGTTTATCTTTTGGCCATCCCTTTTGAATCATTTCTCGTAATTTGGTCATTTTATTATCACGTTTAGTTCCATTCTTTATTGTTTCTAACTGTGTATCTGCAGTCTGTATGTTTGACATGATCATGTGCACATAGCACTCAATTTCACTATGTTCATCTCAGATGTGTTCGTTTGTCTGTATGCTCTCAACAATGTATCTGCTACAATTAACTTTTTTCCTGGACAATACGTTAAGTCAGAACTGTACTTCTGCAGTCTTAAAAGCATTCTCTAAAGTCTAGGCGGTGTGGCAGATAGAGGTTTCTTGAGGATTGATTCCAGAGGTTTATGATCTGATTCAAATTGTACTTGATGACCATAAGTATATTGATTAAATCTATCAAGACCAAATAACACAGCAAGCAGTTATTTTTGGTCGCACCCTCCCTGCTGCTGTAATTAAACCATTGCATTATAATAATGATCGGTGAAGCTCACTCAGCAAGATTAGCTTGAGAACGACTAGAAGCAATTAAGAAATATCTACCTGTCCGTGATTCTGTCAGGCAACAATTACAAGAGCATCAACAAACACAAGAAGAATTTACGGAATCCGCAGAACAATTATTTAAACCTATCACCGAAACCACTAAAGGTATCATCCCTGTGTTAAAAGAAACACCGGAACAAACTAAAAAAATAGTGGAGCGAACTGAAAAGACGAAAAAAATTCTGCGAGAACTTCCTGCTGAAATAGCTGCGGCTCAGCCAACTCAAGAAACAGATCAAGCAGAAGGTGATACTCAACAAGAATCAGAAGCATGAGCCAGGGTTAATCTGTCTGATAAATTCATCGAAGATGTTGTTAACGATATCAGACAGGCCAAAAGTATAAACCAAATAGCTGTAAGTGCTGTGAAAGGTTATGAGAACTGAAAACAGTTTTTAAAACCTGAATACGCTGATGATGTTATAAGTCGCGAAAATTGGTACAAATGGATATTTCGTATATATTACGACGTTGATCAAGTTCGGAACAATGGTCCAAGATATATAGAATATATTCACATGATAGATAATTATATTTCGTTTATACAATTACCACCAGAACAACAACAACAAATACGACAACAACAGAAACAGAAGCAGCAAAAAGCACAATCACTACCGCCAAAACGGCGAGTGCAGCAACAATCATCATCCAGCGATGAAGCATTTCATTCCCCCCCAAAAGAACCCTCAGATGTCCCTGATTCATTAAGTTCGGATAAAGGTGCAACCGGCAGTGGGCTGCCTCGGAGTGGTATCAATGCTCGAGAAAGTGAAACTTTCCAAAGTGGTCTTGTTACTTGTCCCAATAGTGTTGTAGCTGACGTAGATAGATTAGAAATTCTTGTTGGTGGAAAACGAGCTGGTAATAATTCTCCTGAAATTATTAATGAAATCACATCTGTTTGTCAACGATTATTTACCGGTGGCATCATGACCGTTGACGAGTATTGGTCTCTCATCAATGAAGTTATCGATGATTATTATAGCGACTGAAGGTCGCCCGACTAAGTCACTGATTAAACAGTTAAATAATTAATTATAATGAATGATCATACACGCTAATCAACGTAGACCAATCATGGTCAGGGTGGTAATTGGACAATTACCTGTATACGAGACATTTTATGGGGATGGATTTGGTGATGTTGTTAAGGGTTTATTTTTGAGAATCGCCCTAAAAGCAATACTGATTGCAAAGCAATTAGGCATGAAAGCTACTGACGTTATTCGTGAAAAAGGTAGTAGTACTGTTGGTGACGTTACTAGTAAAGTATTTTCTACCATCAAGGATAGACTATCACTATTAATACGACGAAAATCTCAACCCGTCAAATTACCCAGCACTGAAGCAATGCCTGCAAGTGTTAGTAAAGTAATAAATCAAGCCACAAATCAAAAACTAGCGGAGTTAGCCGAAGAGGGGGAAAAAATCTAGCAGCAAGTTTGATGGCGGGCAGCAGGCTGCCCAGAAGTGGACTTCCCCGCAGTGGTCTTTGTATTAGACGATGATCAATAACATGTTTAAATGTGTATCTAATCCCGCATTTGATGTTGACGCGCCAGTTCTCTAGGATGATTCTGTGCGTGATTATCAATATTATTCTTACGATGCTCAAATGCCAAATCAGCGTGGACGAATAGAATTACAAGTTCAAGATACAAGTAGATATTTCTTGCCCGCTGAAGCATTTTTCGAGGTTGAAGGTAAAATTTTTAAAGTGGATGATACTGAATACGATAATGATGTTGGTTTTGGTTTTGTCAACAACGGTATCATGGCGCTGTTTGACAGTGCCATGTACATGATTGATGGAAAAAATATTGAATCTATTCAGAAAGATGTTGACGTTGCCACGACAATACTTGGTCTTGCAAGATATAGCGACAATTATTCAAGATCAGCTGGTCCATCAATGATGTTTTACAAGGATACTACTGATAGTCCAATTCACAAAAATGTAACTGTCGGTAACCTAAGAAATGCCGCAGGAAACGCAGAAACTCCCGCAGTAATATCAATGAACCCAAATTTCAACTTAGGATTTGCATCACGTAAAGCAATGTTAAAAGATAGAATGTTTTCATGTGCGATTCCGCTATCACATATTTTCGGATTTTGCAGAAATGTTAGAAAAGTTATTTTTGGAGCCAAGCATACAGTTGTACTTGTAAGAAAAGTCACGGATGATGATGCAATATGGCACGTTGAAGGAGCTGATCCAGCTGCAACTGCGGCACTTCATGGTAAAGTAGTACTAACAAAACTTTCATTGTGGATGCCAGTAATGACCCCAACAATATCTGAAGAAGATCGTTTACTTTCTTTTATGAGTAGTGGCGGCAAATCGATGTTGTCATGGTTGACTACGTCTACAGATGCTATTCAAAGTCCAATTAATGGTCTATTTACATGGCAAATAGCTTCTCAGCAAGGTATTTCTGCACCGCAACATATATTTGTTGCGCTTCAAAATAATGCACGAGTAAATAGCCAAATATGTAGCATTATGATATTTGATAAACTCGGTATTTCTGAAGTGTCGCTGAGAATAAATGGGCATCAAGAACCATCCGAGGATATGTTATTGAATTTTGATCAAAATCATGTAGCACGTGCATATCATCGACTGATGTCATTTATGGGACGTGATCAAAATATTGATACTGGTTTACAAATATCACAGTTAGATTTTACAACGCTGTATCCGATTTATTACTTTTCGCTGGAACATTTAGATTTAACCAGACAGTCTGTCGTTGACATACATTTTCGAGCTCGTGTGACGCGAGGAGCTATTGATAATTACAGAGCAATTGCTGTTATATTATCCGATAAAACAATGATACTTGAAGGTGTTGGTGGCCGCACGAGAGTCGTTGATGCTCCCGTCGAAAACATGCAAATGCTGATTTAAATCAGTACATTTTTTTATAAATGTCACATCATCATGTTAGTGTCAGTCTGACCCCGGGTCAGATTAAACGATTACAATCACCGTTAGCATCACGATGTGGAACAAAAGTTACGTTAAAACACGATCAAATGTCCGGTGCAAATAAATTATCGTTGACCGAGCATCAGTTTAAAAGATTCAACGAAGCTAAACACGCCAATAAAGGAATACGATTAAATCTTTCAGTGAACGCCATTAAAGATTCTATTAAAACCGGCGGAATATTTCTGTTTCTAGCTGCATTACCGGCGCTGTTTGCCGCAGCCGCACCAGCTGTTGCTGCAGCTGCACCAGCTATTGCAAAAACTGCCGCGTTAGGTGCTCTTAGTGGTGCAGCAACAATCGCAGCACAAAAAGCTATTAAAAAAGCATCAGCTGGATATATTGGATTAAAAAAAAGATGACGACGAAGAGTCGGACGTGGACTCAGACTTCCAGGGTCTCGGCCTCACGCTTAGGGGCGCGGATTAAGAATTTCAGGGACTCAACGATAGTTCCACTGTCGAATTTTGATCTTATCAACGCCACTAATCAGTTAAATATAAAAAATTTTAGAGGTGTTTTTGTGCGTGATCAATTACCGAAAAATCCGGCACTGTCAGAAACAGGTATTATCAATCTTGATTCATCAACGGGGCCTGGCACTCATTGGGTCGCATACGCCATTGATCCACATGGAATTATTTATTTTGATATTTATGGGTTGGCACCACCAAAAAGAATTTTTAAAATACGTCAGTAAATTTCAAAATATTCCAATCTGGTATTCAACGCTACCAACACAAACATTAACGGATCCACCAATATGTGGCTGCGAAGCGCTAGCAGTACTTGATGCTGTATCAAGATCAATGAAACCGCCTCATAAAGTTGTACACGAATATACATTAAATAATCGCTAATCATATAATGGTAGATATTTACGGAAGATCAGCTAAAACTAAAACCCAACAAGCACCAGGTGAAGACTTACTCAAACGAGTAACAAAACAGATCAGCGACGAATTATCTGACATGCTCAATCTTGCCAACGTTGATCCAAACGAACTTGTTATATTTCAAAACCGTGAAGGAAAATTGAAGACAAGTAATATTTCAATCAACGATATTATTATTCATAATCGATTATCGCGAGAAGGTTTCATTGCTGTATATGACAAAGAGGGCAAACTTATTCTTAGTGTTGTTACTGTGTCATCAATCCGAGATAGCATAAGTGAACGATTATTAAAAACCGGTGATATAATGAACGGCGTCATTAACATGAATAATAATAAAATTACCAACATTGGAGAGCCACAGGATAATCTCGATGCTGCAACGAAGAAATATGTAGACAATAACAATATTTCGATGACAACTTCGTTGTCGACGATCAATGATGGAATGACCGCATTTAGAACTGAATTTTTTAATCATTAACAACTGTTTATGAATTTTCGCAGAAATGTGAACAGAACCACTAATGATTTTTTTGGAAGTCCACCAACCGCTGATATTAAACTCGCCGACATTAATACAAAACTCAACGATATTCTCAGTGGAATTCCTAATATCGTTCAAAAAACTAATCAGATTAAAATTCCTCACGGACGAGCTAACAATATCGTGTACATGGTATCATCAGGATCATCGACGTGGACACCGCAAAATAACACTATTAAACATACTGCAGAAGTAACCGGTGTGTACAGCGTGTCCATGTTCAGTTCTGCAAAATTTATAATATTTACTACATTTTCATGGCGCTATTCAACCGATAATTTTTCTGGGACTGTATCTGTAGTGTTAAATAAAGATACTGAAGAAACGTTTATGCTGGTATAAGATGATAAAAAATTAACCACAGCGTCTTACTGGTGGTGCACAGAATTTGTAGCAGAAACACCTCCGTTGTCTTAGACAGCGACAACTAAAGTATAATGATAGACGTTAACAGATACAGATACGATCAAGTAATAACATGGCAGAATAAATTAAAAACCATCATCGATAATTATACAGCAAAATTAAAGAAATATCATAGACGTGCAACCGTCGTTGATATCATGGTTTATTCGGTTTCTACGCTGGTTGCTGGAACCGGTGTAGTATTATCAATGCTGACGATGATGGCACCGATCGTTGTAACAATCATTGTTTCATCGTCAACGTCGATCGCTGGAATATTTAATATTATCGCGAAAAAGATAAATATGTGCACGAATGAAAAATTGAACGAGTATACAATGAAATTACATACTGCAACGACCGCATATTCTAAATTATCGTCATTGATTTCTTCGTCACTCAATGACGGAATAATTACTGACGAAGAATTCAGTATCGCAATAAAGATCTACAATGAAGTATTCAATGATAACGTCGTTAATGAAAAAATTTCAGAACAGGATTTAAAACAATAATAGTATAATAATGACATCGTTCGATCAGCGATCTCAGGAATTATTACAACAGATCATTACTAACACTGCTCCGGTAAGAACCACAATGATATCGGCGAGTTCAACTTCGCCTGAATTCAGTATTAATTTTCCAACTGCAATACCAACATCCGAGATAGCGTTAGTGCAATTACGGGTTTATTATAGTTGGCCCAACATTAGGTCAGCGTCGTTTGGTGGACTACAACTGAATAATTCATTAGTATTTGCAAATAAAAACAAACCCAGTGGAACTCCTGATTGGCAAGTAGTTAGTATTCCAACGGGAAGTTATCAAATAGAACAGATCAACGAAGAATTCCAACGCAGAATTAAATCCATCACAGGAAAAGAATCAAAGATTGCCATTACCGTCCACGAGCCAACACTGTCTTCAGCCATTGAAATATTATCACCAGACTACGCCGTGGATATATATCAATCTTCGATTAGATCAGTGTTAGGTTGACCTGGTGTCGCGCCTCCATATGAAGGTCCGTCACAACCACGCCAAGATGAATTTTTAACAAATAATCAAAAATTCATCAAAATTCCAGATTACCGAAATAATTAGCCGTGAGGTATTAATAGATTTTTTATTGATGGACAAGCAGAAATTCCTGATCTAAGTGAACACGGTCGTTTAACATGGGATATGAGTATCATCAATGTTACAATCCCAATCATCGTAGATGAATTTAACCGAGTGTTGACCAATTTCAAAAATTTAATCATTGATCTAACATATTATTACAACGATGATGTGAAAAAAAATATCATAGAAATAACTCAACATCTGAATTCAATATTATTCGATTTTGAATATATTAAATATGTTTTGGTCAAAAATGCATATAAACATCATAGAGACCCAAAAAATGCAGAAGATGCAATTAAGAAAGTTTACGAAGAAGTATATACTAGACGTAAAATCGGTGAATTTAAACAATTAATGATTAATCTTGTCAAGGAAAATTTTCCAAAAATTCTTGAATCATGGAGGAAAATATCCCCACCAGCAGGTATTCTTCGACACGATAATGATCCATACGGTGGCGGCCATCATGTCGCCCTGGGTATCGTTAATATCACATCAACGATCGCTGTCAATCTAGTATGTGATGTTGTCGACGGCAGTTATCAAGAGGACACTGATAAATTCAATCAAGCCCAACAAGGATACATTCTCTACTTGTTTACCCCTCAAGTCCCTCCAGGTTATTTGATTGTATCAGAACCAATCAATGTTGTTTATCTAAAATGTCACAGTCGTCTCTTATCACGGATAAATTTCAAACTTACTGACCAGTCTGACCACTTGCTCGATCTTAGGTCGGAGTCGCTAAACATAAACTTGTATGTGAGATCATAGAGTGATTCTGCAACGAGAAGTAAAAAAAAATATCAAATAATTAAATTTTTTTTACTCCGTGATTTTATCCTTAACAACGTCAGTGACTGTGTCACTAGTGACTGCGTCACCGAGTCAGAAATGAATTATTCTGATGCAACACTATTAGTTTCGTTGTCACTAGTGACACAATCACTACAGTCACACTCAGTGACATCTTTAGCCAGTAATTCCTCCGCATCTTCGTTTATCAACTCAGTCATCGCCATGATATCTTTCAACTGTTTTATACGAGCGTGTACGAGTCGCTTCGTTTTGTATTCGTGAGATAATTCTAACCTAACCTGCTCGATGGCCCGTGAAAGAGGAACAAATAATTTCACTTGCGTATCAGTGATTGCTGCCAGTGATCGTAACATCGCCTGTTGGATTATCTTTATAAATCTATAATCGGCGGGTAAGGTGTATCTATTTTCTGACATATGAAATTGTAATGATTCAAAATCACTCATTTTTTCAGGATCAAGATGGTCAGATATTTCCATGCCGCTGTTTTGTAATTTCTTAATAGCAGAAATAATTGATGTGATGTTTTCGTGATTCATTATTTTTTATATTATAAATTATTTGTTTAAATAAAAATATATTTCTGAGTAAATATTTCTGAATAAAAATAAAATATTTGAGAAAATCTGACCAAAGTCACAATATTGTTGGGTATATTGCCCATCAAATTCATAAAATCTGTACAGAATTCGCAAACTGATGGGCATTAAACCCCTCAAATCCATAAAATCTGTACACTTCGCAAACTGACGGGTATTATGCCCATCAAATATTCATGAAATCTGTACAGAATTCATAAAAAAATCTGAATCATAATAAATATTTATAAAAAATAAAATATTTGAGAAAATCTGTACACTTTTCGCAAACTGACGGGTTATATACCCCTCAAATTCATGAAATCTGTACACTTTTCGCAAACTGTTGGGTATTATACCCCTCAAATTCATAAAATCTGTACACTTTTTGCAAACTGACGGGCATTATACCCGTCAAATTCATGAAATCTGTACACTTTTTGCAAACTGACGGGTATTATGCCCATCAAATTCATAAAATCTGTACAGAATTCCAACACTGACGGGCATTATACCCCTTAAATTCATAAAATCTGTACAGAATTCATAAAAAAATCTGATTCATAATAAATATTCATAAAAAAATCTGAATCAGAATAAATATTTATAAAAATAAAATATTTTACAGAATCTGTACAAAATTCCAACACTGACGGGTAATAGACCCATCAAATTCAGAAAATCTGTACAGAATTCCAACACTGACGGGCATTATACCCATCAAATTCAGAAAATCTGACCAAAATCACAATTTTGATGGGTATATTGCCCATCAAATTCATAAAATCTGTACAGAATTCATAAAAAATAAAAAAATTTTATGATAAAAATTTATTCTGAATCAGATAAATATAAAAATATATTCTGAATCAGATAAATATAAAAATATATTATTTCTGAGTCACATAAATATAAAAATATATTCTGAATCAGATAAATATAAAAATATATATTTTATAAATTAAAAAATAAACAGCAGCTATGATGCTCAGTCTACCATTCCACTGGGTCCCTTTTGCCGGTAAAGGCTTTACCATAAGATCCTAAGAGTCCCTTGTTGGAGCCTTAAGCCCACGGGGCACTCTTCAGGGTTAAGACCTGTCTTATGGTCCACAGGCACCTTATTGAGACTTTTTGGTCCAGCGGACATTCTTTCTGAATGCCCCTATGTGGGTACCCTTCAGTGAGGTCACAAGGTCGCGAGTTCACATCATCCTGCTGTTTATTTTGGGGACGCAAGCGCATATCGATTTCATGTAAACCCCCCAAATCAAGCCCCGGTGTAAGTGCAAAACTGCACTCACCACCTTGTTGAACATGGTAAGGGTTACATGAAATCTCATGGGGCTTGCTTGCGCCCCCCAATTATAATAGCATCTGTCGCCAAATGCAAGATAATATGTCTTTAGCATTTTTGAAGACTCGAACATGCAGAGAGTCTACACCAGTGGATCTGCACGCAAACACCTTAACCACACGGCCATCGGAGCTGTTATGAATTATAGTTAAATTTAAGTATATAAATATTCACACTGTCGCACCAGTGACTGTGAAACCAGTGACAATGTCACGGACACTGAAATAATATTCTGATTCCGAATAAATTCTGCAATTTTATATATTTCTGCTGTTTCTGCTTTATTAAAATACTGTAACACTGTTACGGCCAGAACTCTGTGTTAGTAAATGCACTGGATCGATATTGTTCTGGTATATTCCGCCTACTGCAGAACTGCGTAGATTCATTTAGTATAGTGTCGTCTGCTGCGATCTATATGTGTACGATATAATATCACGGCTGAGGTTTTTATGTTCTGTTTGAGGATATATTTTCTGCAATTAATATTTCCACGGGCGCCACTGGCCCGTTGAGATGTCTGGACTGGAGAGATATTTAAACACTACGATTAGACTGTAGTATAATAGCTGCCTGATTACGCTATCAGTAATAAAACAGATTTTTATCACTGAATACGTACAAGCAATAACAAAAAAAAGAAAGATGACTACTTGATTGCTCTATCAGCGATGACGGATTTATCTCTCTTCATTATATATACCGGAATATAATTTTTTGATCGTATTTAACTGAATAAGCTGAATTGGTTATTTTTTCTGGAACGCGTTGTACTGATCTCGAGTGAATACCAAAATATTTCCCAGCTGCATTCATAGAATTAAAAAGTCTCTCTTCACCAGTCTCTGTATTTATGGATATAACCGATCTCTTTTCAAACATTTTACATCTCCCAGCATCCCCAAATATATTATTCTGACTTTGTGTAACAACCCGGAGGTTAGATAAATCACTATCTTTCAGGTTTGAATTGATGTGATCAATTACAAGTCCATCTTCGATGACCCCATGAAAACACTCGAAGATGAACCTATGTGAGTGATATCTTTTTTTTCCAACACTAAATCTAAAATAACCAGCATTGTCAACAGTACCGACTGTTTTTTTTCGTTGACAGTGTCTGATGACACCATCACGAGACGCTTCATAATTTTTAATGATGAGATGTTTGTAAAACACTCCTTGCTCCATTTTTATATATAATGTTATTTGTCTAAATGATAATTTTGAAATCTAGCCAGATAGTCTTCAGCGGTTTTTAACGGAAACTCACCTGACGACTTCTTATCATAATATCGTTTTAGCTCTCTGTATCTTTTACCACCACACGCTACACATAACCGTGTTTCTCCTCTTACTCCAACGCCGCATCGTAAACACGGTTTTGGTCCTAGACTCCCTCTATGATAACTTTGCATGTGTTGGCCACAGAATTCATTTACGCATGATTTATTACAAGGAGTTGAAAATCCAATCATGAGCCATCGGCATCGGTTGTTTGTTTGAATCATTATATATATAATTAAAGTTTAATTAAACATATATATTTGTCTTAAATATAGTATGGAGGAATTTGAGAGACTATCCACGATTGAACCTTCCACCGCAAGATTTGATCTTGACAAATTACCAAAATCTGAATTTAATTTTTCAATGCAAGATCTGGCTCTGATAAATAGTGATATAACCGATCGTATCCGTGGAGGCAAAAAAGAATTGTGCAATGATGGTGCGGCTCATACTTGGTCGACATTCAGGATTATGAGCGACAAAGGTGTTGTTGTTGACGCTAGAATGAGTGACAAACGAAGTAAAAATATTATTAACTATCTAGACTCGCAGAGATATATTATTTTAGTAAAATTTATTGTTCAGACAGATGATGATACTTGGATTATTCGTGACAAACGCGAACCGATGAAATTTTCAAGACTAAACTACGTAGCTGAACGTGTCATGGAACATTTCTCAAAAGCAATACGCGGAAATGGTTTAGCAGATATAAGACACACAAAAATAAACGAGTGGGCAGAAACAGAGATACCGGAGCATCTATCAGTGACGTTGCTAAGCTAGAAAAGAAATTAAAATTTCCAATAACAGTAAAAACACTGACCGGAGAGATTTTATATAAGTCAAAATACCCATCAAGAGAAGCTCCAATAACAATCATTGATCATAACGCGCATGCATGGACTGATGCTGTAACAATATTTCCATGAGATAGGACAGTCAGATTTTATGACGATTATATACTCGATGCTATCAGTGATATCAGTAAGAGCGACCCTGTATCTGTTTGGTTATTTCAGAGTTCAGAATCCGCATATTACGATCAATTTGTAAAACCTAACGGAGATATTTACCGTAGAGCATCTCTCCACGAAGAAATGAAGAATCTTGCACAGCGCCTTTGGTGTGAATATAATTCTGAAGTTGAACAATTACTAAATAATTGTTTTACAGTTCCATCAGTTGCGGCTCACTTTGCTCAGAAGAAAAATTTATGGTCGCCGACACGATCAGAATTCCTTGAAGATGTTCAACGTAGTTGTGTCGAATATGGGCATGGCGGATTATGGAATACCAAATACGATCATCGTAAAGTTATATCGGTTGATATGGTTGCGTGTTATCCCGGAAGTTTTCTTGGATACGGAGAGTGTTTTAAATACTTTGATAGATTGGGCCATCCCACACACGAAATGACGAGAGTGGCGATAAATGGACCATTGCCTGACTTTGATTTAACTGGATTTGCTTGTGTAAAATCGTTTAAGTTTTGTAGTAATCTTCATCCGATCGTTTATGTGTGGTTTGGTAGACATTTCTCAGAAAAACATTGGGTTCCAACGGTGCTATTACGATACATGCCTAATGCTGGGATGCTAACGTCGTTGATGGTCAGTGAAGCTATTATATCATATCATTCGCAGAAACAAGTTTGGCTACCACAACAAAAGAAACATTCCCTGACAGATCCAGATGAAGATTGGGATACAATCGATTACGAAAATAAAGTTGCAAAAGATCTCGGTAGAAAAATAATTGGTAAATTTACTCAGGGTGGTTCGTATGATCATAAACGACATTGTACAAGATTGATCATGGATGATGCTGAGTTAGATTTTATAATTACTGATACAACAAACAAAGGAACATTTATAAGCAGAAGCAATACTTATTTGTCAGATGGAACCAAACTAGGTACAATCATGAGTTATATTGATGGTGAGTCACCGCAATTTATTCATTTAAGATCTTCTATGCTCGCTTACGTTTCTATAAATTTATTATCGATGATAAATAGATTTCCTTGTTACGCTGTCAGAGTTGCTACGGATTCATTTTATGTGGATAAAAAATATTTAGATTTGGTAAAACCGTTACTTGGTAGCCGCGAATGGGGATCATGGAGAATAAAACACGAAAGTATACTCGATTATTCTGAATCAGCAGATGTTAATATCGAGGAAATATATTATGGTAATGACAATCAAATACCAACATCAACATCACCGTGTGTATTCGATCCCGTGGCTAGACATAAAAGCATTTATCTCAATGGACCTGGAGGATCTGGTAAAACAACACTTGCGATTGAATTATTTCGGAGTTTAGATATGATTTTGCTGACACCTACACACAGACTAGCAAGAGAAATAAAACAACGAGGAGTAAAATCATGTACATATCATAGTTTCTTCAGATGGTGTGGAGATACATGGACACCTGAGCGAATGGGTGAGAAATATATTCCCAAAATCATCATCTAGGATGAGATTTGTACTGTGTCGTTGGAAACACTAAAAATATTTCTTGATTGGTTACTGACAAAAAATACTGTGGTAATTATGTGCGGCTATCATGGTCAACCACCACCTTTCGTCGGTCAATCACCGAACGAGTGGTTAAAATCGTTTGTGGATTATTACGAAGAAATAAATGATCATAGAGCCATCGATGAACCTTTGAAAGAATTTAAAAGATTAATCAGACTACAGCCAGATAAAATACAATGTGAGATAATGCGTGGAATAATTCCGGAAACTCCTGTAAATGATTTTTGGAATTTGTGGAGACCAAATGATTTGATAATTGCGAGTAGAAAAATAGTTCGTGATGAATTACAAGAGAAATTATTCCTGTGTCACAAAGAAAGATTTCCAACGTTACCTGTACCATTATGTTATCGCCCAGCGGATACTCGACGACAGAATATTGAAGTTGAAATTCTGGGAACAAATGAAAAACAAAATCTTGTGTTGAATGATATTGTTTTGGTCGATGTTGATGTTGTTGAGAGCGCACTGAGTATGAATAACTCACCGTGGAAGCTAGGATATGCTATAACGATCCACTCGTCACAAGGACTAACTATTACTGATACAAATATCTTGATTGTCGATGACAGAATCGAGTGGTCAAATTTAGTCTATCTAGCAGTATCTACAGTCAGGAGAATATCTCAACTGCACAGAGTTATCATAGACTCCACAGAAAATAATAATCAAACTATTAGTGACACCGAAGGTGTTATTGGCGTAATAAGAAAAAAACTATTTGGTTATAAGCAATGTGACAAAAAAATAATCGTGATTTTGATGTCGATGTTGAATTTATTATGACGCTAAAACGACAGAATAATCGTTGTGTAATTTGCAACTGTAATATGTTGTGGAAGTATTCTTGTAATAATCCAAAACAATTTACCGTGGATAGAATTAATAGTGATCTTGGTCATACACGTGATAATGTGACGCTGACCTGTCTTGAATGTAATCGACGTCGGGGTGCTAGTTTACAAAAGTGAACGCGGTGGTAATTGTGTGTCTTTAGGAATTATTTGTAATTGTTCACGTACAAATCCACGCTGAGGAGCAGTTGAATCCAGTCTGTAGATTGCAGGTCTACCAGTAGATCTAACCACGCTAGAAATTTTATGTGTAGTCACACTCCAGATAGGATCAGTTGCTCTTTTTTTTACCACCTTCAAGTTCACCAGGTTCATATAAATACCTGACAGTCACATTACCTAATACTGGTTGAGAGGAAGATTCACGTTGTTGTATTGGTATATATTTTTTTTGTGATTGCATTAGAAGGTTTCATAGAAGTTGCACGAGTAATTTCATTATTTAACGCAGCTATCACACTTGGTAATCTTGCAACCCATTCACGAGATCTTGTATCTGTATAAATTATTTCCTTCGCATACTGGTATCCAAATAACCGCTCAGCAAGTGTTCGATTAAATCTTTCAGCGATTGCCTGATCACGATGAATTTCGGTGTGTCCTCGTCTGATTTTGACATTATGTTTTTTCATCAATGATGATACTGCACCGAGAAATTCTTTGCCAGGATCAACCTGTAGTAACCGTGGCCATCGTAGACCACCACGTTGATAAATCATTCAAACGCAGATGCAACTTCAGTTGCTGTTTTTGTTGACAGTGGTTCTGCTTCTTTATATCTACTTGCAACGTCAACGACAGTTAGCGCGTATTTGTATATGCGTGATTGACGTCTACCAATTTTAATGGTATCATGTGGTAAAAATAAAATATCTGCTTGATGAACTTCATTGGGAATGCTGACATCAAAATGTGCATACTGAATTTTTTTAGGTGGTGGTAGATAAATTTGCCATATTGCTTGTCGTGCTAACCACGCTGCAGCAACAGCACGTGAAACCTTTGCAGCTTCGGCGAGTTTACTAATCGCTGCTTTGCCCTTCCAATATCCTCTCGGGGAATAATAAATAGACTCCATTATAATAATCATATAATTAATTACCCAGCCCCTAACATAATTTTGCCTTTCATATTAGCTTTTACCAGAAAAGCAGCTAATTTTTCTCGAAATGATTTATCTTTTATATTATTTATGGCATGAATTAATTTGATATCGGCGAGATGTCGTTGTTGTAAATCTTTACTTCGATAAGCAATATCATGAACGTAACATGCTTGATCAATCTTGTTTACGGGATATTCTCCAGGTCGCGGTTGATCTTGATTGTCGAGATGAATATCTAAACGAGTTCCTGGTCCACAATAATTATAACCCGGTAAGTGTTTTTCCCCGGGATATTTCGCCCACGGTAATCCTGGTAATTTTCCCAATGAAGCAGCAGCGTCACCGCTGACTTTGTATTTGTTAGAAATAAATTTGTATTTTTTTGTGCCACACTCAGCACACTTACCTGTCAGTGCGCGTTTTTTATTTTTTTTTATTATTGTTGTTAATCCAGTAAAGCATCACCCAGCGCTACCGAATTCTATCAGGATGATAATAATAGGTCCATCTGGATCAGGTAAAACACAATTATTGCTTAATCTGATAATGAGATGGCTGAAGTGGGATAAATTATATTTAGTAGCACCATCTGTAGATGACCAGCGATGCTATGAAGTACTTAAGGATTTTAATGAAAATGCAAAATTGTTAAATGAAGACGGTGATGTTATTGGTTTTATTACTGATATTGGTGAAGCTCCATCTGTAGATGATCTTGATGGTGGTATTAACAGTTTAGTTGTGTGCGATGATGTCATGCTGGACAAACAATCAAATCCAGCTAGGATATTTTCTCGAGGTAGATATAAAAACACAGACGTGATTTATGTTACACAGCGTTATACACAAATGCCAAAAGTAATCAGAGATAACTGCAATATTTTGGTTGTGTTTAACGGAGTTGATAATCATACGTTGCAAAATATTTATTATACTTGGTGTTCAGGTGACATGGACATGATTAAGTTCAAACACTTTTTTTCAAAAGCACAAGCTATCCCATTTGGTTTTATAACAATAAATTTGCATGACCCTAGGTCAAGATATCGTAACGGACTTGATAAAATATTTGGATAAAAACCACAGCAGTTTGGAGGGTGCAACCAATACGCGGATCACTGTGTGTAAGGGAGTGAGGTATCTATATAATTGGGACCATAATTGGTTATGATTGATACCAAATTTGTTTTAATGGGTTATGATTCGACGAAGTGGTCTGTTTGCCCTCCCTGCTGCTATCTGTCAAAGACCTTGATACAAATGCTATGGGTTTGCCTGACTGTATTAACACTGCTCCAAGTCCTGATTTTAATGCATCACAACAAACAATGACAGGCTTCTTAACATCGAAGTATTTCAACACAGGTTCTTTGCTTAGAATCTGTTTGATCTCTTCAAATTCATGTTTCTGTGCAGTTTCCCAAACAAATTCATTGTCACATTTCAAAAGTGGTCTGATTGACTATGTCACTGTAGACATATTTGGGATAAATTTCGCTAGGTAGTTGACTGTACCAAGTAATCTTTCAATTCCTTTCTTGTCTGTCGTTGCGGGCATTTCGGTGATTGGTATTACTTTTTCTGGGTCGGGTTTAATACCTGATGATGTCAACATGTGTCCCACACAGCACACTTCAGTTAGTCCAGATTGGCATTTTTCCAGATTCAGTGTCAGATTTATTTCCTGGCATCTCTTTAAAACATTTTTCAGTTTTCCATCATGATCTTTCTTTGAAGTTCCCCAAACAGTTATGTCATCTATATCAGTCTCCACCCGAGGCAGGTCATCAAACACTGTGCCATGCATTTCTGGAACACTTCTTGAGCAGATTTAATACCAAAAGGCATTCTTAGGTAGCAATATCTACCAAACGGGGTGTTAAATGTGGTCAGTAACTGGCTTTCCTCATCCAGGGGTATTTGCCAGTAACTATGATTGGCATCTAGTTTGGAGAAAACCTTAGCTCCAGCCATCCTTGTGGTTATATCTTCAATTGTAGGAATTTGATAATGCTCTCGCTTGATAGCTTGATTCAAATTTCTCAGATCTAGACAAATTCGTAGTTTTCATGACTTGAGTTTTTCAACAACTACTAATGAACTGACCCATTCTGTTGGTTCATCTACTTTCCTTTTTACATTTTTCTGTTCCATCTTTTCCAAAGTTAATTTAAGTGGTTCTCGTAAAGCTGTAGGAACTCTCCTTGGTGGATTGATGACAGGTTTCACACTTTTGTCAATTGCGATATGATAGTTTTGTTTCATGCATCCTAGACCTTTGAGCACACTGGGAAATTCTTTCGTGGTATGATTGTCCTTATTCCTGTGAACATTGCAAACAATTTGTATTAAGTGCAGATCTTGAGATGCTTTGAACCCAAGAATAGGCGGTTGGTTTGTTTTTGTGATATAAAAATCAAGTTCTTGATTCATGCAGTTCAGTTTGCATTTGCCTATGACAATAAGTTTGTCACCAGAGTAGCTTGTGAGACAGGTCTTAGTTGGTTTTACTTCGGCGTTATCAATGCATACATGCCAACCATTACGTTTTTGGTGTAATCATTATCCTTTTTTTCACTAAATTACACCTTACGAGTAAACGTATCCGGATTACGCGTTTTCAGTATATCCCGCTCAAAAAAAATTAATAATTTGTTTTCTCATTTTTATTAACATCCCAATAATCCCACAGACCGTATTCCAGAAAAGACGGCTTCTACCTAACTACAAGATAAGAGTACGCTTGTCTGTAGACTGGCATGCACTTTCCTAACAGTGTTATGTTCTATTTATAGCAGCTGCCCTATTTCCAAGAAACATGCTGGTTTCTACTTTAAAACTTTTGACCTCGGTTTATATTTATAGCAGCTGTATGGCTTAGTTAGGAGAGAACAGACTGGTTTGCTAATTTGTAAGCTTTGCTCGCAGACTTTTTTCATATCTGTCACAGAACCAGTCTATAGGTATTTGGTGCTAAAAGTCAAGTCAGATTTATTGTAGTCGATGCGTGTGTTAGGAACAAAAATGTTTTTCAAATAATTTCACAGATGGATTAGAAAAAAAAGAAAAACAAATTCAGAGATGAATCCATGAATTACATAATACAGCGTTCCATTCTAGTGCAGCTTCACGCCCATTGCAGGCTGTGTGGAAAGGATTTTAATATTGGTCTTGGTAGTAAAACAAAGAAACCTTGAATTAGCTGGTTTTACTAACTCCAATACAGTAGTCCCCCTCTTGAACGGCTCCCCCCACACCAGCGGCCACCCGCTCCTTACGGCCAGAATCCGAAAGCACCGACGAATTTGTGTTCAAAAGTACCCCTCACGAAAGGCCACCCGGCTAACGCGACCAGCGGCCAGCATATTTGTGCAGAAATATAAAATTTACCCCTCACAAGCGGCCGCATTTTATTTTGTAATATGTATCCAGAACTAATTTTATTCATAACGTGTGTTAAGTAATCCGATTTCTGTTTCCCGATGTCAGGTTTTCGTTCCTGAAAGAAGTTTTGACTAAAGTACATGTACCACTAAGGTTAATATATCATTTACGCCTCACGAGAAGCCACATTTATTCCATAAAACCGAGAAAGACTCAAATTTTAATCCATACAAAAAGGTAAGTACACATAATCCGATTAGTCTTACTGCTGTGTTATCATGAGCTGTCCGGTTCAGCCACTGATAATTGTTAAGATTACAGTTATTAACAGTAGTAACAGCAGAGAAGTGGCAGTATTGATGTATACTACACAAGTCAGCGGGAAAACGGTTTGATAGCCTTTATGGCTTCCCTTAGTAAGATGTTGAGCTTGTTCACTTCCATAATTAGTGGCTATTACTACTGACAATAATTGTCAAGATTGCAAATCCTAAAGGCCGCGAGGTGCTATTGTTCAGGTCAATTCTGCGTACATATCAAAGCCGTTTTGGCTTCTGTCACTTAGTGTAAAACAATGTAAAATCAGTAGGCTACCAGACTGCGACTAATGAATCACGTGACAAGATCACTGTCTTTAAAAACATAGCATTTTGTTTAAATGTAGAAATTTTTTTTATTCAGTCTTGTAGTTGGCAACATTGGAATAAGTTATTGCAAAAAGATCAACATGTCATCGAGGAAAAGAAAAATTCTCAGTTTAGAAGAGAAAGTGAAAGTAATTCAATTGACCGAAAAGGGGGAGAGTACGAGGATCCGGCAGAAAAATTTGATGTCGGAAAGACTCAGATAAACAATATCGTGAAAGATAGGGAAACAATTCTGCAGAAATGGGAAGGTGGAATGGACGGAGAAAGGAAGATTGTTGGAGCCAGGAGATGTTTGTATCCTGATTTGAATGAAATGGTTTTGCACTGCGCGTGCTAAGAACATTCCACTCACCGGTCGAATGATCCAAGAAAAAGCAACAATTTTGTCAGTTGAAATGGGATATGACGACTTTACCGCAAGTAACGGATGGTTGCACAGATTTCATGTCCGACACTGGATAAATTTTTCAAGCATAAGAATTCTTAGGAACATTGGTATTGTATTTAAGTGTCTGTTGGTGACAGATGATGTGATCTGTAACATTATTATAAAGACAGTTTTAAAACTACATGTATATCAATAGTTATTCATAGCATTCTTTTGAAAATGATGAAATAGTTTGTTTCACATTGATTTCACAATGTGCATGTGATTTTTAAATGAAAATATTAAATGTTTTAGAATTAAATGTAGTTGTGACTTTCTATATACATGTATGTACATGTATTTACTATTCGCATTTGTCATCCCCCTCTAGAAAGGCCACCCGCATTATAAGGCCACTTTCCTGTTGCAGTAGGGGTGGCCTTATAAGAGGGGGACTACTGTACTAAGGTAACTTCTTCACAGCAGAACTCAGTTGTGGACACAAATTTTATAAATGCAGAGGCGTTATTTACAGAGTTCTTAATAGAACACCTACTACCCCTAGCGGTAGAAGACTGCATTGGTCCATTGTTCAAACGGATGTTTCCTGATTCCAGAATTGCCAAAAATATGCATGTGCAAGAAGAAAATCATCCGATATTGTTAGGTATTTAGAAGAAGATACTGAATTACTTAAAATTGCAGAGGCCATGAAAATTGGACCGTTTGGTATTGCCAAAGACAAGAGTAGTGATTATGATGACAAAAAGTTTTACTCAGTCTGTTTAAGAGACTCTGAGAACGAAAAGGGCAAAGTCACAGTGCTCTACTTTGATTGCCAGAATTAACAGTAGATTCCACTGGAGAAAACATTTTTGATTTGCTTGATAATGCTTTGAATAAACATAAGTTGGCAGAACTGTATGGAATTTTCAGCTGATAAAGCAGATGACTGGAATTCACAAAGGAATTGCATTCTATATTTTGAAAAATGTCTTCATCAGTGTACGTATCAGGTTGTCCCTGTCATTTGATGCACTTTGCTGCAGGAAAGGCTGCCAATAAATTAGGAGAACTTCTGAAGTATCAAGTTGGCATTCTACCTGACAATGTACTTCCTGTGGACATAGTTGATCTGCAATGGCACCTTATTTCCCAGCTAAGAGACCCAATAACTGGAAGATGTAAATTTTCTCTTCTTTGTCAGGTTATGAAAGGAATATTGGTTCTTTACCATTCTAATGCTGACTGTGACAGAGTGTTCAGTATTGTTAACAAAAATAAAACTGAATTCAGATCCAGACTCAGTCACCCAGCACTTAGTGCTCTACTTTGTGCAAAACATTCATAATCTCAGATGGTACAAAGTGTTTTGAAATGCAGTATGAGTCTGTTGCTTTTTAAAGCTAAAAGTGCTACATATGAAAACTTGAAGAAGCAGTTATTGATGTTAAAAGACTAAAGGGGTAAATAAATCATTTTGGACATATGCTCATTGAGTTTTATCATGTTATATGTGGATTACTCTTTTTCTGCTCAGATTATTCTTTTGTCCACTTGGATCACACTTTTTCCTCTCCAGGGGTTGACATGTATGTCAATATTCATTGTTTCAAAAATGTGATTTGGAATGATGTTTACTTGCGAGCCAGTATCAGTTTTAAATTTGACATCAGTACCATGAAGTGTCAGAGTGACATAGCATTCTTTGTCACTGATTTAAGTGTTTGCCTTTGTCACTGTTCCTACAAAAGATGTTTCTTCCTCTTCACTTGAGTATCCTTGCATACCATGCACCCATTTTGTCTTGCAGCATTTCAGAAAATGATGCTGTTTTTGACACCTGTAGCATGTTTTTCCATAGGCTGGACACCTACCTTTTGCATGTAATTTGCCACATTTACCACAGTTGAATAATCTGGAGTCTGATTTCATATATAACATTTACCCTTTCTTTTTTTGTGCCATTTTCTTTTCTGTTTTTCTTCATTTTCGTACCATGAACTTCTGATGCAGCTGCTTCATTTTGCATACTTTGAATCTGCTTTTTGGATTCTTCGTCTGCTCTGCAGATAGCCAGTGCTTTTTGTAATGTCATCTGATCTTCTCGTAAAAGTCTTACATTTACTTTATCAGAATTAGTCCCACAGACAATTCTATCGCTAATCATTTCATCCTGTAGATTTTCAAATTTGCCGTTCTTTGCAATCAATTATAGTTCAGTTACATATTGGTGAACGGTTTAATTCTTTTGTCGGATTCTTGTATTTGAAACTGTGCCTTTCTACTGTAATGTTCTGCTTCGGACTGCAATAATCCTCTAACTTTTTGATTAGTGGACCAATATTTTCAGCTTCATTGGCATCAAATGTAAATGTGTTGTAAATGTCTCTACCATCCTGACCAATAATATATAGGAAAGCACTGAATTTTTCTTTGTCTTTTATCTGCAAGCGCAACATCTAAGTAAAACTGCATAGCCTGCTTCCACCCCCTCAAGTTTCTGCTAGATGGTGGGAATTAAAGTCCATTTCAGGTGGCTGATTGAGTTTTTCCATAATGTCACAATTAACACATTAACTTGTGTATCCAAATTTCAGTATTGTTATGGAGATATACCTCTTAATGGTACAAATCCAACTTATTCTAAAATTTTCACTTCTGACACCATGTTATGTTTTGCTAAATAGCACAAAACATGGTTTAGTCTAACTACTTTAATGGCTAGATTACAACTGAGTGAGAACCTGGAGCTGACCTTAGGTGACCTGTAACTGTCAGACCATTTGCAGCAACAGAATGTTAATACTGTATATTGCCACAACCTGCATGAAATATATGTATTTGAGACTAAAAGAGAATTCCAAGTGAGAGTAAAAGAGCACTTTAGGGATTTCCGTAGTCATATAGATTCCTTGATGTCTAAGCTTTTTAATTTATCTGACCACAACATAGATTGTGCTAAATATCAGGTAACAGAAATTATTTAATCTGATCCAGAGCTTTCCAGTAGCACAGTTTTTAGATAGAGAACTTTATTGGATTTACCAATTACATACTCTACAGCCAGTAGGGATTAATGTCTTGGTCTAAATGGGAGTTCAGGCATTTATAACTTACTTTATTATTATTTTCGAACTAGGATGTTACGCTCATTATGCTGAAATATTCCACTCTTCCGAGGAAATCACTAACCTCAAAATGCTGCCCCAGTTTCGGATTGCACCACAAATTATGACGCAGTCGCTCTGCTACGCATCTGCTAAATCTTTAAAAGAAAAGAAGATTGATCTCATAATAAACTGAAGTGCTCTTCGTCTAATATAACAGCATGGCAGAATTATGTATTGCATTACAGAAATTAACTCTATAGAACTAAGTTTCTGTAAACCAAAATAAAAATTCATAAGAGTTTGCATGTCATTTCTTTATTTATGCCCCTCTTTAAATCATATATCTCTATGTATCCGAAACCTGGCTACTGGCTGCACTGGCGACAAAAGGGTATATAAACCTCACACTGAGATAACAAAGTGATCAGTTGAACAGAACGAATCAACCTGTATTATTCCCTCTGATGAGTTACAATAGTAATGAAACCTGTCAGGGACAGGAGATGACTAGGACACCCCAGCAGACGGGAGGGTTTGCCTCCACATCCTAACAGTCATTATCTTCCCTCATTGAGGTTGTGCCTGATGACATTTATTTATGTGTTTATGTTCTGATGGTATTTGTATCTTAATGACAAGTCAGGTATTTTCTATGTGTGGTTTAGTATCTATGTACTGTATGTGTGTTGCAGTGCATGTGTGTGTGTGTGTGTGTGTGTGTATATATATATATATATATATATATATATATATATATATATATATATATATATATATTCCTCATACTTGTTTTTATTCATGATATGGTGCATGCACTTTTTTTTCCAATCTGATTCCATTGACTTGAATTCATATGTTGGTGATTTTGTGTTGTACATGTCCCTTATATATTTTGGTAGTCTAGCTATTTCAGCCTTGGTCCACCTTATGGTTTGTATTCGTAGCATGCCTTATGCTTTCTCTCATGACAAAGTTTTCTTCGGAGAAGGGCTCCTAACTTGTAACATTTTCCATTGCGTCTCATCTTGTGTTTCTTCATCATAGGTATTTGTGAGTTTGTACATACCAGAGATACTGGTATCTTTCTTCATCCGTTTTTCTTTGTGTTTATCCATGCTGTGTTGTTGTCCATTATCATGATGCATCTTCTTTTTCATTTTCGTAGATTTTCCAGCTGTAGCCCCCTTGATCTGTAATTCTTTTCTGTTAGGGGCTTTGGGGCTTGCTAGCTGGACAATTGCTTCTGTTTGAGATATTTCGGTGGCTATGCCTCTGCTGGGGTAAGATTTTTATCTGCGTTATCATTTTTCTGGCATTTTCTGTTGTTGTTATGGTAGTCTGTTCTGTGTCTTTTTTACCTTGGCTATCAGTCTCTTTGATTTCTCTTGTCATCATCCATTTGTTTGGTTTGTGGCCTTTGTTTCTGCATTTAAAACATTTCCAATCATAGATGCATCCATGGTACCATGCTCTTGCTAGAAAGCCATGTAGACAGAAAGTTGGTGATAACTTAATAGCATCATTTTGGATTTTCAGGATTCTTCCTCCTGTCTGTATAGTTGGGTGGGAGATATATGTTGCTGTCACAAAGCTTTTAACCTTGATGTTAAATTTTTCTTCAACTCTTTGCACTGTGTATTCTATTGGTATTTCAAGTGGTATACCTGTCAGATGAATTTCCACATATTTCTTGGCGATTTCTCTTCTAAAGGACTGCTCTGGTGGCCAAGAGGTTAGAGTGTCCACCTTGGATGCGGGAGGTCATGGGTTCGAATTCTGGCTGAGTCATACCAAAGACTTATTAATAAAAATGGTACTAAAGTTGCCTCGGTAGGTGCTCAGCATTAAGATGTTAGTGTTAGGACTGGTCGGCCTGGTGTCAGGATAATGTGACTGGGTGGGACATGATGCTACATGTCTGTGGCATGATGCCCCAGTGGTAGACATCACTGTAAACTGCCACACTGCAGATATTGTAGCGATATGACTGAAAAATTGTTAAAGCTGTGTTAAAAATCCTTATCATACACATGCACACGCACACACACTCTTGTAAAGGGCTCTGAGTCTATCACTTGTACAATACCTTTCTTCAATTTTATTGGTCCTTTTTGAAAAAGTGGTTCATTCCCTTTGAGGTAAATAATATAGACGCTATTCCTCATTTGACTGAAAGGTTTTATTTTTCATTGGTTCAACTCCTTTCCTCATTAGTTCGTTTAAAATTCAAAATTTGGCCACATGTTGGGCGATCTCCGTCTATGGCAGTTAGGTCTAAACCTTGTACTCTATCCAGTCTATCTGGTATCAAAAAGCTCCCTTCAGCTGTTTGTTCTGTATAGGTTTTGAAAAATTGATGCAGGACGTATTTTACTTTTAAGATTTTGAAACCATTATGGTCTGGTATTTGTACATGTATCTTTTGAGCTGTGTTCACAAGTATGAGTTCAGTTCATGTAAACAAATTTGAGAAAAATTATGAGAGTTGGTTATGCATTTGTTTTTTAACAATATATTTAAGAATGGATATAGAAGAGAAAACTTACTTCCACACCTTGGAGTCTGTTTGCAATTTGAATCTTGGCTAAGCCATTTTCACGAGCTGTGTATGTCCGATTACAATAATGGGCACTTACAGAATTGACATTTTACAACATTTAATTAATATGGATTAATGTTGTAGAACAAACAGGTACCACATTGCTGCGAGACAAAAATCCCTCTTGACCCAAGACAATTTTATAATTTAAACAAATGCCTGGCCTGGATTGCTGTCAGAAAACAAAAGACAAATGTTCCAGTTATAGACAAAAGGAAATGCTGAAACAACCAGCTGGCCAGAATTAAAAGTGGAGCGAATACTGTATGGGAAATAACAGTTTTGTATTAAGCTGAAGTACAAAATTAAAATGGATAATTTATATCACTTTGTTGGATCATTTATATCTCACAAAAAAGATAACTCTTGAGCACATGGGTCAAAGTAAATAGCAATTATTATGACTCTATGGTCATAAAATAAATAATAGAAAAGAGTAAGAAGCAACAAGCTTTGAAAATTCAACAAATAATTTTTTTCCCTAGAATACAAGGTGAAAATGTAAAAACTTAGGAACTTATGGTATTGCAATTGAAATCCCAAATAATCCTAGAATTACAGACACAAGTCCTAATAATTAAAGTTGTGAATAAACTTTATTGGAAATACAACTTAATCCATCGCTGAAGATGTTGATATGCCTGTGGTGGCCTGTATTGTGGTGTTGTACCAACAGTCTTTTGTTGAATCACAATAATATAATTCCAGGTTTGAATTCATTATAATTCTCAGTGAATGTCTCTGTCAAAGAATATTATCTTTTATGAGCACTCTGTATTGCCATTGAATGAATAATTTTGAATTAAATATTTTCAATAACTAAATTCCAACTGAGATGCAATACTGTAGACAACAGTGCTTCAGCCTCAAGATCTTATAGCACGAATAACAAAGCTTTTGAAAAACATCAGTTACATGACAAACTAAGATGCAATACCAAACCCCAGACGAGGATCAAAAGTTCATTGTTCTAGAAGGTTTAGAAAGTTTGTTACCACAAACTATGTGATGGAAATTACGTTGTCCAAGTACCGGTATAACTATATAAAAAAAAATACAATGTCCTGGACTCAGCTTAAGATAATGATCCCTACTCAGAGAAAAAAAGTTGTTTACAAAATTGTCACTGATTTTGGACAGGGTCGGCAATTAGATACAATTTTGGTTACACACAACATATAATGAAATTTTACAAAAATTAAAGAAGACCTAACTAACAAACAGTGCAGATAAGTGCTAAACTATACATTCAACTGTATCAAGTGGGAAATCAGAATCAATGCTGACAGACAGGGATAGTTACAGCCAGAAGTTTTGGTCCAAATTTTACTGGCAAGGTGGTTTTGTACCACAGCTAATGGTTAATAATAATAATAATAATAAAGGCTTATTTTCAGAGGATGACACAATTAGTTACAAATGGGAACTAATCTTCCTTGAGGCCCTCTATTATGAAAATATAAAATGCAAGATAATAAAAGCAAGCAAATACACAGTATATAAACAACTGTTAACATAAATGCTACATTTCTGCAGAAACGAAAATGAAGCACAGGAGGTGGGTGGTATAACATGTACATGTTTTACCATCCACCTCCTGTGCTTCATCTTCATTTCTGTATACCCTTACTTTAATAAGTACACCATTTTTGAATATTTTATCATTTCATCCATCTAATACACCAATTATAGAAGGAAGAAATACTTGGAGCTGATTTAATATCATGTGGAATGTTATTCCAAACAAGTACACCTGAAAATTTCAAGTTATTTCTGAAAAGCTCCTTTTTGGGCTTGGGTACTTTAAAATTTTGCCCTTTTAATGATCTTAGATTTGGGTACCAGTAGATTCTGTCTTGGAAAATGGTGTTTTGGCAGGTGGGTCAGAGTTTGTAAACACCATGTACGTTATTTTGGCCTTTCTCAAAGCTATTCTTTCATGTATTGGTAATACTTTATGTGTGTGTGTGTGATTTAGATTTTTAACGTAGCTTTAATAATTTTTCAGTCATATCGCTACGATGTCTGCAGTGTGGCAGTTTATAGTGATGTCCAGCACTGGGGCATCATGCCGCAGACATGTAGCATGATGTCCCACCCAGTCACATTATCCTGACATCAGGCCGATCAGTCCTAACACTAACCTCTTAATGCTGAGCGCCAAGCGAGGCAGCTGTTAGTACCATTTTTATAAGTCTTTGGTATGACTCGGCCGGGGTGTAATACTTTGAAAGTTAGCATTGCAGTTTGAACATTTTCTGTTTGCAGGTCAAGAATTATTTTACATGCTCTTTCCTGGAGTCTGGAAATTTTTCTCATATTTCTAGCATTTGTCTTCCTCCCAAATTATATAACTCTAGCCAAGATGCAGTTGAATGTAACTTTTGTGAAAAGTAACACTGTACTGTAATGGAATGAAGGCCTTGATTTTCTTTAGGAGCCAAAGATAAGAGTTTATTTTCTTTGAAATATAATTTATATGATGAGATCATTGTAAAAGTTATTGGCTATGAATATTCCAAGAATTCTATCAAAATACATCATTTTCAGATCAGTGTTATCAGAAAGAACATGCAGCATATCAGTTTGCAATCTTGCTCTTTTCTGCCGAGTAGATATCAGCAAGACTTTTGTTTTGTCCGTGTTGAGGATCAAACCATTTTCCTTGCACCATATTTAAAATCTGTTTAGAGCGGTTTGAAGTTTTTTTTCAACTTCAGCTTGGTAGCTTTGAGCATCAAACAAAGTAGTGTCATCAGCATACATGTCAGTTGATGAGATTGCATCTCCTGTTTTTAGGGGTAGGTCATTTATGAACTGAACAAATAACAAGGGCTCCAAGATTGAACCTTGTGGCACTCACAACTTATCATTTTAGTTTCAGATGGGTGTCCATTTAATGTACCTTTTGAGACCTATTGCTCAAGTAGGATGTGAACCACTTAAGAGTATCTTCAATACATTGATAGATTTTTAACTTTCAAGAAGAATTTCATGATCTACTTGGTTGAAAGCCTTTCAAAAATATGTCATTACAATACAAACTTTCCTTTATCTAAGGCTTTCAGCCACTTGTCAATCTTAGAGATAAGTGCAGTTTCACAAGAATGATCTTTTCAAAAGCCAGATTGATTTCCATGAAGTAGATTGTGATTGTTAAGATTGTTCATAGAAGAATTTTTTATCCGCTTTCTAGTAATTTGGAAAGGGATGGAAGAATTGATATTGGTCTATAGTTGTTTACATCCTCGTTTGATTTAGCTTTATGTAGTGTTGTTACTTGGACAATTTTCCAAGACTGAGGAAAAACAGACTTGTTCTCAAACTGTGATTACACAGAAAGGTAATATTATCAATGGCAGATGCAGCTGCATTAAGAAGTCTTGGACCTATCATGTCAAGTCCTGTAGATTTAGAAACATCAATGTTTTTGAGGTAATTCAAAACAAACTTGGAACTCAATTCTGGGGTTTCAAATTTGGTATCATTTGGAAGTTCTGTGAAAAATTTTTTTTCCTGTTCTGAATGATCAGAGTCTAACTTTTGTTCTTTAATCTTGGAGGCAATGTTTACAAAGAATTCATTGAAAATACTTGCAATGTCATATGGATCATAAACATGATTACCATCATTGATTTAGAGATGATGGATCTGTCTTATTTTTGTACATTCCTGCTTCAGATTCCTTAAAAGTTTTTGAAAGTCAGACTTGTGTAAAATTACTTAGTAAAACTGATGTGTTACAAATGTTGGGTGAAAGATTACATTGGGTTGCTTGCCTACATTACCACATAATCATGTTGAGTGAAATAGTTATGTTAGCCAAGCAAATGATGTCAGGACCACTTGGGCTTTCTGTTTTGTATGTATATTTAACACCTGTGCAGGAGACTGTGTATGATCCCATTAAATTCCAAGGCCATGGCATAATCTTTACTGCATTATTTTCAGTTCCTTGGTTGATGCTGTGCAATAAATTATTTGCTTTATACAGTAACATGAGTACTTTGCATTTAGATTGCTGTATACACTTTGCTCATATACATTATCATGGTATGATTATCTAATCAAGGTACTTTATTAATTTTAGTGGGAAACACTGTGTCAGTGTCCAGCCAAACAGGAAAGGTTGATGGACCATTAGAGATAACATGCCTGTTAAATCCAACATCTGGCGCCATTATCGCTTCAGTTAAGTGGTTCCTAGGCAGTAATACAAATGGTATTCAGCGTAGTGCAGCAACATGTAACCTCATCGGATCAGCACCATCCTATGACCTAAATCGCTACAGCTTTACATGCAGCAGCAGTTCCAACACCTTCAAACTGAAGATATCGGCACTTAAAAGTTCAGATGATGGGCAATGTTGGAGTTGTAGTGTGACATTCGCAAATTTCCCAGAAACTGATAAAGCATCAACTTGTTTAAAAGTCAATGGTAAGTTTAATTCTTAAATATTTGTATTCTGTAGTTTTAACTAAAATGTTTACTTTGTTATCTAAAAACATATATTTCTTTGAAAACTAGTAAGAAAATACAGATATCATCATGAAGGCTTAATTTTATACAAACCGATTATGTATTTTAAAGTGATAAAATATGCTGCTATATTAGCTAAGGAAATTTTGAAACATTTTCCAGTCCTCAGTTTTGCGCATGTTTTTACTGAAAGTACATTGTGTCCCTACATAGGTTATCAGACAGTTTCATTTATCAGACAGTTTTGTTTGATGAAAAAATTTTCAGATAGAATGAAAGGACTTTTATGTGGTTTTCTATTTTCAAAACAGACCCAGATGATAATCTTGATAATTTTTGCTTAGTTATTCAATACTGACATAAATAATTTTGTTTAATAGTAATTTAAAATTTTGGTGACATATCTTTCTATAGGTGGCATGCTTTAGTAAATGATTAATTTTTGGAAACAAGGCTGTCACATTCATGAGGTAGATTTTTAATGAAATAAGCAGGGATAAAAAAAAAAAAAAATTCTCAAGTGATGTACACTGCTCCCTCATTTTAGCACAACCTGATAACTCGAAAACCTGCTTATAATGTGGCGCTGGTGTGAATCCCATTTTTATAGCCCTGCATTATGTATATGGTGTGCTTAACTTTCGTCCATGATTGTAGATTGTACTCTAAGATAATGGTCATTTGTAAATGTTATGTATATTTAATTTGTATTGTGTGATTGATCTTGGTTGGTAATTGAGGATAGAGGTCTACCTGAATACTCGCATCATTTTTGTTGTTTTGATTTTTTGTAAGCAACATATTACATAGCTAGTTGTTTATGATTTTAGATTATATTTTAAGATCATTATTACTTTGAGATAAACATGTTTTTTTTCGAAATTAAGAATGTTTTCGAAGCAAGTTGTTTATTAATTTGATGGGAAAATTACCCTCACCCTGGTTCTGTTATAGTGTCTTAACTTTTTATATAAATGTTGGTTATTTCAGAATTAGTCATTCCATATCTTTACAATAGTCTTAGTGGAATGAAGTTGTGTTCAAATTAGAGGATTTAATTTGTTTATTTAAATTATTCATTGGAATTAAAGTGATCTTTGACTTCATTCCAAAATTACTATTTTGGAATTATTGTAAATTCATTCAAGGATAGTTTGCATTATATCATGATATGTTGTGAATGGTAGCATGTCATCACTGTTCCAGGTTACTGGCACATCAGCATGTTCAAGTTTGGAATTCATTCGGAATACCACTAGAATTCATTTGGAAAACTGTGTACTGTTAGACTTTTGTATGGCTATTTTGGGATTTAATTCACAAATTTGTAGGCTCCTTTTGAAATTTTCAATTTGTATTCTAGGGAAATCTTTTGTTGAATTTTATAAAACTTGTTTGTTTTGATTCTGTTACTTAGTTTAAGACCATAGAGTTGTAACATTAAACAACATATTTACACAGTAAGAGTTCAAGGTCAGTCTTGTTTACAGTTAGATTTGGTTTTCCAATGGAAATTTTGACATTCTATTACATTATTGGCTAAATGAAAATGTGTATAGATAGGGATTTGGTACAAAAAATATTCATTCTTGTTTAAAGATCAGTCTGCAGGAACCTGCTGTTATTTGAGAGGAATTATTTAAATTATTCATTGTAATTACTAAGTGCTTGTTGACTTTGCATTAGTATTAATTTGGAATTATTGTGAACTCATTCAGAGACATTCTGGATTGCATCATTGTTATACATAAGGACATTTTAGACTATTAGAATTCATTTGGAATATTCTATATTTTTTTGACTTGTGATAATTTGGTTTACCAATATTCACTTTGTAACTTAGAAAACTAAACTGTTTGTTGATTTTACTTAAAATTGTTTGTTTCACTTAATTTAATAGCAGCAATTACTTATTTTGCCACTATTGTGTAGCTAACTAATTTTCATGCCAAAAACTCACTGTCTGTTCAATGTGAACACATCCTCCCACAGAGTGGAGAAAAGTCAGAATGACCTTTTGCACACTACTCTGTATGTCGCCATGTCATGCACAGAAGGTAGATATTACTTGTCATCTTTTTCACGAATGCTATACTGTGTAGATGTCTGCCAAAACTATCACTAGAGAAATTATACCTGTAGCAACTTATTGCAAAATAAGCAGTCTTCTGCAGTTTTTAAGTAGTCTTGGTGTTACAACTGTCTGTTCCATTTTATAAGAAACCATATTGTAGCCTTTACCCCGTTTATACTTAGTTCTTTAAAGGGCTTCCAAGGCTACCTCATGTTCCATCTTTTAGGTGGACACACATTCCTTACATATATAAAAAAAACCACTGTGGTATGCGTAGGTCCTTGTGTTCTAAGGAAAATAACAATAGGCCCTTCCTAATGTTGAGGACATTGTTTCCTCAGTTTTCAATTTCACATTGTACACCTTTTATGTTTGCCCATGCTCTGCATTGACATTGCTTGTGTATTTGAATATTGCTTTAATAAACAAAGTTCACAAGTGAATTATCTTATTTTTCAGTTGGAAAAGCTAAGGTGATTTTCACGAGGTCAACTCTATTGTTTACATCATGTAAACAGTGTTCCTAGTGCATGCACAGGTATGTACATGGTATGACACTGCATACAACCACGTGAGTTTCAAGGCAACAACAAGTGATTTCAGATGACTTTCATTAGTTCTTTATTACAGGATAATGTCAGGGCAGGCTAGGGGCAGTATTGCCACAAAAAGGGCCATTGGGATACTCACACATAAGTGCTTAAAGTGGACACAGAAAAATCATCTCACTTTTTGTGATTTATGGTCTTATATCAAGGCCAAAGGAACATTCCCTCCCCTTCTTCAGAATTTTCCAGAATCACTTCCACTTCTCACATGTTGGGACAAACATCTTTTACAGCCGGTCAAGCCCTTCCAGAAGAACGGTCTAGACGTTAGAGAAGTTGATTGACTTCCCTTTGTAGGGAGATGACAAACACTTCTCATGTCTCAAACAATATGCATGCCTCAGGTAGTGGGTTGCTCTCTCCCATTAGGGAGGTAGAGCACCATGATAGTGGGTTGCACCCTCCTGTTAGGAAGATAGAGCAACATGATGGTGGGTTGCACCATCCCTTGAAGGAGGTGGAGCACCGCAACAATGGGTTGCACCTTCTCCATCAGGGAGGTAGAGCACTACAATATATACTGTGTTTCTGGCAACATGTTGTGACCCCTTATTTCTAATTCCAGCTACTGGGTACATGCCCTGAAGTGGCCTATCAACCTCCTCCTTTGGATGTTGATGTGGCCAAAGTGGGTATTTTTACAGGAGCCTGGACCATCCTTCCTGTCAAAACAAATTGATTCCATGATGCGGAAGACCCAGTTACTTGTAGCCATAGCTTTGCATGCCCACCTATTCTCACTTACTTCCTTTAGTATGTTGAGAGAGGCCTCTTTGAATTTAGCTGCATCATAACGTGTGCTGGATGCTGTGGCCAGGCATCTTGGCATGCGCTCTCTGTTGCCATTGCATTATTGGCAGACTTTCTGCGCATCCGCTGTGACTGCATTGGACACATTGAAGGTCTTGCTTATCCACAATAAAGACCTAGGGGCTGCTCCTCTCGAAGCTGAGAACTGAGCTGACAACCCTTCAGACTCGCAATTAGTGAAAAGAGGGACAAAATTTAGTGAATTTTGAACATAATTAGTGAAAAATTATACCATGACACTAGCTCCATCAACTTTGATGGTCAGTACCACATTATATGGAAATTCCAAAATAAAAATAAAACATTATTTACACTGATTACATGTACAAATTTATTTGCAGCCAAATTTACCGATATACACAAACTTCACACTGTTTGTCATGACATGATGCTGTGGCAGACTTCTTCAACTGGGCAATGGTAAATTTGTTTTCAAAACAGTTCAGGCTTCTTGCCTGCTGTTTAATCTTGGTGACTAAAATTGTTGCAAATTTTCAGCACCTAAGGAGGCACTAAAGTTTGTCTTACTTTTCCAAACAATAAGAAATACTCTTTTACTGTTACTGATCTCTGACTGAGAAAGACATCTTATATTCAACAAGAAAACTCACAAACAATGCTTCAGCAGTGGTAGCTTGCAGGACTTGAATAGGTGGCTTAGAGTACTCCAGAACTGAAATCTGCTGTGGGTGCTCTTAATTTTTCCAATATCTATATGCATTTTGCAAGCAGTGTGCTTTTTCACATTGTTCTGCCACATGGTTACATAAATATATGTACTATTGTTATATAGTACATATATGACACATAAATTGTAAGTAACTATATGAGCCCCTCTGTACCTTCCCAATTCTAAAATTCACAGCACACTGCTGTGCAAAAAGCGTAATGTCCATCGATGTTTCATGGCTGATTGCAAGGCCAATTTTTGGTGTACTCCAATCTATAGTTCACTTTTTGTGGAATACATATATTTTCCCTTGAAGATGAAAACATTTTAACTATAGTGTAGCTTAATTATGAAACGGTATTAATCTAAAAGATGAAACATCGAACGATTAACAATTAGTGGTGTCGGCGTATGCGCGGAAAAATATGAACTGAAGCAAATTACAATATATGCTAATCTTTCAATATCTAAAAAATTCCTACACTCGAAAAAGCTGTCGTCAGTTAGTGTTTGTTTAAAAAAATTACAGTTGCTATGAGTATATACATGTGCCATTTTTAAAAAAATTCAGTTGGGCCTTGGTTTTGTTCATGAGGATTTGTAAAACTTCTGTTCTAAATATAGATTATATACTTTACAATGCTTGCTACAGGGCAAACTGTAACAATTAGATATAGTTCTGCTAACATCGCAACTAGCAATATGGGGCTGTTATTGGCATCAGTGACCACTGCTGCTATTTTGACTAGCACTTAACGGAATAAAGTTATTTTATTCCTGATTTAAGCCGATTGAGAATTTGGGAATTTGTGAATTTTTTTTGCATCTGGCAGGAATCGCTATCGAGCGTCGTGAAATTCACGCAAAAATCGTGACAGGTCTGCGAGACCCTCTTTGGGGGCCTCATTCCTACCATGTCTTCTCAAGACTTGCTGGATCACCATCATGGATCTTTCATCTCTACTTCCCATCCATTGCAGTCAACCAGGAAACGAGGTCAGGCAGATTGTCCTCAGGGGCCATCAGCAAAATTGTTCAAGCTGGCTCAACCCCAGTCCAATCCCCAAACTCCTGCTAGACCACCTCCTCATCAGGTCCACAGCATCCAGGTTGCCGCATATCCAAGAGGAAGTTCTCTATCTCTCCTTCCTTTCTTACCGCAGGAAAGGGTGGAGACATGCCTAGCAAATTAACCCCTCTCCTGACATGCATCCCCTTCTGACATGTCCCCCTAGGTGCTCACCTAGGCCTCTTTGCAAGGTCTTGGTCAAGCATCATGGACGATGGGTGGGTCTTCTCCATCATAATGATGGTTATTAGCTCCAGCTTTTGGAACAACTGCACTATCAAGGACCCCCATCTTCTTTCTCCAGTCCAATCTAGTGAAATTGAGGGAAGAGGTGCAAATACTTTTGCAGAAAGGGTCAGTCGAGAGGGTCACCAAGAAACATGGAAAATTTTGAATCATAATCGATCTCTCCCCGCTCAACCAGTTTCTCTTGAAGGAATCCTTCAGTATGGAGACAACCTCCTCAATCTGGAATGCTCTTCATCCTTTCAATCTCCATTTACCTTCAGGATGCTCACTTACACATCCTGATTTTTTCCTCCACACTGCAGATACCTCTGGTTTTGCCTAGACCAGAAAGTTTTTCAATTTCGGGTTCTGCAATTCGGAATCTCTTCTGCACCCAGAAGTCTTTACCTAGGTGATGAGAGTGGTAGTAGCCTACCTCTGAATACTGGGAACATTGATTCTCCAGTATTTCGTTGACTGGCTGATTCACACTGTTTAGTTTGGTTTAGTCCCTTCATCAGGATTTGTTCCGCTCTTGGTCCACCGTAACTCAATTGGGTTTCTTACCCAACCTCGAGAAGATCGAACCTATTCCATCTTAGAACTTTGTTTATGTGGGAATGACCTTGGTCTAGGTTCCTCTGGATCAGGTAGATTGAATCTTGAGTCGCCTAGAGATGCTATGAGCATGACCCTGTTATCTGCTTGCCTTTATCTGTTCCTACTTGGAATCTTGAACGTCACTGCAGATTGGTTCCTTTGGATGTCTCCATATGCGTCATCTACAGTTCCTCCTTCTTGCAAGGTGGAAACCAACCAGAGATTCTCGATCAACCCCGATCCTTCTAGGACCGGATTTTCAGCACCATTCACTTTGGTGGATAAATCGAGACAGATTCCTGGTGGGGGTTCTCATGCACACACCCGATTCCCACTCCAGTCTTTGCTGATGTGTCAGATTGAGGTTGCAGTGCTCAATTAGAGCCAGAGAGCATAATTCTCCATGGTTCTTGGATCCAGGCAGAATTGTCCCTCCACTTCAACACCTTAGAACTGAAAGCAGTATTTCTAGCATTGCAAGGGTGCATCGCAAGAATAAGTGGCGATGTGTTTAAGCATCTTCAGACAACATATCCGTAATAGCATATCTACGTTGTTACAGGGGCACACATGCCCCTTCTCTTACATGGAGTTCTGGAACCTCTTCATCTCATCAAGCTCAGAGAATTTCACTATCTGAGTTCACCACATTCTGGGCAAGATGAACATATTCACAGACAGCCTGTCCAGAACAGACCGAGCCATCCTCACAGAATGGTCTCATCACCACTCAGTAACAGTTCCTGTTCTCTCTCTGGGGAAGACCCTTTGTGGATCTGTTTGTGACCAAGCTCAACAATAAACTTCCTTTTTATATGTCTCCAGTCCTGGATCAGAGCATGGGCAGTAGATGCATTCAGCTTCCAGTGGTATTGCCTATTTGCATATGTCTTCCCGCCTTTCTGACTGCTACCACAATTTCTGCAAAAAGTTAGAACTTCCACTGCTCAGATCATCCTCATTGCCCCATTGTGGCCCAAGCGATCAAGGTTCAGTGATCTCCTAGTCTTGTTGATCAATCAACCCAGGTCATTACCTCACAGGAGGGATCTCCTGTCTCAACAGTGGGGATCCCTCCACAACAGTGCATACATTCTCCATCTTCATGCCTGGCTTGTCTCAAGCGATCACTCTACCAGAACAAGTTTTTGGGCTGAGTTGACACTGCATCATTCAGCCCAGGAGAGCTTCTACATCCAAGGGCTATGATGCCAGGTGAAGAATCTAATGTAATTTGGTGCAGTAGGAACACACTGATCCTATCTGCCTCGCAGTAACTTATTGATGATTTCCTTTTGTTTCAAAACCTCACACTCAAACTGTGTCCCTACTTGCTCTAGCTTCTGCAAGACAAAGAAGTGAGATTCATGCCTTATCTATTGACAACTGGCTGTCTCTAGTTTCCAAAGGGTGGCACCCTCCCATTGGGGAGGTTGGGCATGCCATCAGTGGATTGCACCCTTCTCCTAGGGAGGTAGAGCATTGAGACAATGAGATGCACCCTCCCATTAGGGAGGTGGAGCACTGCAACCATGGGTTGCGGCTTCCCGTTACGGAGGTTGATCACCGCAACAGCAGCTTGTGCCCTCCCTTTAAGGAGGTAGAGCACTGCAACAAATTTCATGTTTTTGTCTCTCTTTTGGGTCCATTGTTATGGCACAATATGCGGCTCATAGAGACATCAACCTTCCATACATGGAACTCTCCCACTATGGTGAGTACAACTCAGTTTCTCTGTTTTTGATCAGTTTGATGTGAGCATCAGCCTAACCACCTAACTGACAAGTTCACCTATGCAGTAGCGGCAGAATAAGTAATTGCTGCTTTTAAAATGTAGTTTTTTGGGGGGGTAAAACTAATTTTAATTATTCAATACTTACATGCACTATTGCCAAATGCCCTTCACCCACCCTGCTCTGATGTCTTGTGTAGTTGCTGTCTGTGAAAACATGACAGATAATATCTGCCTTTTGTGCATGACCATGTGACATGCAGAGTGGTGTGCAAAAGGTCATTCTGACTTTTCTCCACTATGTGGGAGGATGTATTCACATAGAAAGGATGGTGAGTTTTCAGCACAAAAATAGGTTAGCTACGTAATAGTGGCAGGTAAGTATTATGCCAGGTACCCCCACTTTGTTGGGGTGGGTTGTAGTGGAATTTGGTTATCATTATCTAGAGGTTGATCGCCTCAGTGTTATTGCTGGATTGAGTAAATATTAATATAAAGTATGAAACTTATAGGTGGAATAAATGATCTGAGCAGATATATAAAACAGAATGACACGAACCCCTGTACATGAAAAAATAACAATTTAATTCAATTTCATAAACAACCGTGATAATGCATTACATTAGGAAGATACACTTCTTTTTGAAATGAATCATTCACCGAATTTCAAACACAAATATACTTATATAAATGGCCTATCTGTTTAAATGATAGAATTAGTTCATCATAGAATTGAGTGAATGATTGAAGTCATTGCCTTGTACAGCTTCATAACCTGATTGTTTTCGGTTCATTCCAACTTCACTTTGACTCTTCTTCAGCCTCACTGGGACTGTATGTCTTGGTCCTTTCTACTTTTCCCTTCTCCAAACTCTCTTTTGCCTCGCCTCTTTCGGCCCTTGAACTTTGTGTGGGTAGGTGGATATGTAAGTACGTAGATACGTATATACTTCGATAGGTAGGTACGTGGATATGTCCCGTGGGGCTATTTCACCTTCCAAAATAAACAAAGAAGCAACCTAAATCTTCTGTCAGATATCCTACTGGGAATAGATCATTACTCCCCTCTCGTTATGTCAGCTATAGTTCTATCGGAATTCAAACAGAAACCAAAGGCTATCTGGTCAAGCTAAACATGGCAGACCATAAACAAACCTAGTTTCATAAGATTAATGTACTTCCTAATGGCTATTTCAACACTGGCTCACATTAACATCACACGAGACATAACAGTTCCGTTCTTGTCTCAATTACACAAATGAATGAATGAAATTCATTACATGGCTTAACTACGTTATTTCTAGCAAATACACACATTCAAGTCTCTAGCATATAAAAAATCTCCCTTCATGGTTTAACAACGTTAATTTCAGTCAATACGCACTCAAGTCTTTATCATACGTGAAATCATCTAAGGTCGGAGAATTCACATGGATTCTCGTAACTCATATCAACTAAAGTAAGGCATGAAATTCTTGGATCCATATTTTCTTATAAAATTGAGACAACAAAATTCAAACAATTCGTCAAACTTATATAAAGAATATCATTGTACGGATTCATATAGATGAACTCACACAGTTGTATTCATATCAAGAAAATTGATCTACGAATCTAAACAAATAAATTCATGCAAATATAAGCAAATAATTATATTGATATCAACGAATTACATGAGATTAACGCAAATACCTTGTGTTTTCAAGCTTTACCGCCAGAATTGTGTCTGTCGATTTTCCAGACATCCGATCCCTTGGAGAATTATTTACGAGTGAATTTCTTCTAAATTTGACCCGGAGTCTTTTGCGATGAAACATTTTAAAACCCAAGAATTTTCGTGTGGGAATCACACCCCTTATCTAGCGTAACCAATCCGAATTAAATATCTCTCCCGCCTTAACCTAGGCGCCAAGATTGTAGTCTGCCTGATAAGCCCAGATTACCAAATACTGATTCTAGAAAATTTCAATTCTGACAATTCCAATACAAGATCGAAAGTTAAACCCTATCCTTCCAGTCTCTCTGATGGTTAAATAAATGAAGGCTTAATTAAGAATCGCTCACTTTTGCAACACTGCCATTAAAAATCCTTGCAGTATAGCGACTTAACACGCACATGTCCCCCTAAATCTAATTAATCGTTCACCTGCCCAAATTAATGTGCTCTTCGTAGATGACAGAAATTTGCAACCTTTCATATTACATAATTAAAATTAGTTTTACACCCACCCCCAACTACATTTTTATTAATTAATTTAAGACCTAGAGTTATAACAGAAATTGGGGGCTTGTCTGGGATCTGAATTTCTTTCAGACATTTAAGGCGTGTTCAAAAATTGTCTTTAAAATTTAATTTTACTTTGTTTTGGAATTTTGATTATCCCCGGTAAAGATCTTAAGTTCACACATTTGAAAAATCTTGAGTAATACCAGCAGGATTTTGTTTGAAATCCTACCCAGGATGGGTTAGAGTCTTCAGCATGCCAGATGTTATGATCTTTCCGAAACGAAAGCATCTTTAACAAGGCAAGAAATTAAGATTATTTTGATCACTGTTGGGTGGGAAAGGAAATTTTTGGATAATGGTGCTTTGGGTTTTATTGGTAAGTCTGTCTCAGAGTTTGATAGGAAATTGAAGGAATTACAGCTAAAAAGAAACCATATGGAACTGGAATTAACAAAGTTTCAGTTCCAGAAGAAAATGACGGATATGCAAATTCAGAGAGAAGGAAAGGAGAGAGAGAGAGAGAGAGGAAAAGTGGAGACGGAGATAGAGTAAAAGAGGAGAGGGAAATTGAATGCAATTCAGAGAAAGAGGAAAAGCAAATGCAGATGCAGTGGAGAGTGGAAGCAAATACAAATGCATAGAAAAGAAAGGGAAATGCATTTTAAATTAAGAGAATTAAAACTAGTAGTTGGAGCACTCCCTCCTCTTTTTCACACAAGTTCACGTTTTGATGTTATCAGAAATATTAGGTTAGCACCCTTTTCAAGGAAAAGAAGTAGATAAATACTTTCATCACCTTTAGAAGATTGCTAAAAACTGAAAATGACCAAGAGAGCATTGAACTTTAAGTACACACATCATGTTTTACGGATTGCTGACCCAGTTCAATGGACATGGACAGAGAGGCAGGGGATTAAGTGCCCACTATGAGTAGTGGAAGTCCACTCAGCTTGATGATTTTCCCTCCAGACTAGTGGAAATCCATTCAATCTAGTTGAAGTCCATCACTGATCTGTAGTGGGTTTTATGGCATCCCATGCTGATTCTGTTGTATTCGCTCCACGAGTGGACACACTTAACAAACAGGTGGGAGAAACTCTGACACTGTAAACCTGACCTTGGTAGGGGTCAAATTCATACCTTTATCTGTACAAACTATACAGTGGTAATGTTTTTTGTGTCATAATTCTGTCAAAAGTTTATTCTACAAGAATAACATGGCATCATATTTTAAAAAAAAGAAAATACACATAATGCTATGAAACTTTTTTCTGTAAATTTTACCCTTAAACTTTGAAAATGACATTCTTTATGAGAGAGTACGACAATTGTTTAAACGCACAGAATTGTGTACACTGTATTGACTGTTGTGCTCTTTGTGCTCTATCAGTAGCCATTCATGTCTTGATCAAAGTGATTTTATTTTTAAAAAAGTTTTTTTTCTGTCCTGACTTTTTAAAAAATGAATCTACATGCATCACCAGACACTGGCAGAGAAGTGAAATTATTGCTTTGAAGTTAGTCGCTACACCTGCTACTGCAGCTTCTTGCCTTGAGTCAAAAACAGTCTGTCAGGACCGTTCCTCCAATTACCAGCTACAGTTCAATGTCGCACTTTAGTGTTTTAAAATGTATATTAACTGTTGAATGAAAATATCACAACACCACACCCCTTAAAACTAAAAAGATGTTAGTTTGTGAAAAACATATTCTGACTGAATAACATATTTGATGTAAAGTTTTCATAGTATTTTGTACAACTGGTCTCAAGTGTTTAACTTGATTTTAGAAAAAAGGTATACTGGCCCAGATGCATGATCTAGACTTTCTTCTTTCATTTTTAAAACTCAGAAGTGTTTTTATTTCAAGCTATATCCCATCCCCTCTGTCTCTCTTTGTCTCCCAGCCTACAATCCCCTTCCCAACTCTTTAGCATAATATGCAGAGTAGAACTTTAAATGACTTGATTATGACAGTTCCTAGCAGCTAGTGGTCAATGTCATCCTTTGATGTTTCAAAATAAAACTGTCAAATGAAAATATTTCTTCTTGTCACAAAATCAAACGCTTTAAAGCTAAGAAGATATTAGTGACAATTTTTAAATGTGCCAAATTCATTTACACGGTATTCTAGACTACTCTCTCAGTAGCTGTTCATGCCATGAACCAAGTGATTTGTATGAAACATGTTTCTTTCTTTGTCACTATTTTTTAAATCTATCTACAACCACCAGCCGAGGGGTGACATTTTTACTTTGAAGTCATCTGATATGCTTGTTAACAATGGCCAGTCAGGTTGGTGTTGAGCTTCGATGTTATCTTTTAGTGCCGATGTTTAAAAAAAAACTGTAACTTCTGAATGAAGATGTTTTTAGTTGTTTGTGGAAAGGAAAAACTTTTAACTTGTAATATTGACTGAGAAACATGATGTGGTGATATTTTCGTGTAAATTGGTTTCTAGTGGCATATAACAGTAGTATATAGAACTGGGCTTCTAGACCACTTTTTTTTTTTTAAGCTCACTTTTGTTGTAGCTGCTGGGGTTCTGGACCAGGGGTGGTCACTCCAGCATAGAAAAAACAGTATTTTCTCCTTATGTGGACAAACACAGAGGGAAGAAATGGGGGCTCTGGACCACTTTTTCTGAATATAAAATGGGGGTTCTCACTCAAGTGTACAAGATAGGGGTTCTCTACCAGGAGTGGTCACCTTGTTTGTATTAAAGATGTGGTTGAAGCGTGCAGATGAGGCGATGATTCGTCATGACCACCTCGACGGGATCGATACTCACCATTCTGGTTTTGCACTTAAGGCACCACAAGTTCATGTTGGCTGTGTTTATGTTATAGTGTAAATTATTTTAGTGACAAGATGACTTCGAGGGGTGATTTTCCTCCTGACCTATGTTGAATGTAATCGATGCAGTAACATCCACACGTGCTATCATTGATGTCTTGAAGCTGTAATGAGTTATACATGGCTCCTTTATGCAGTGGTTAGAGGTGGTGCACAACTTCATCAGGAGGAGGTAGACCAAACGAATTCAAATACTCGATGTTGCTGTAACGTGGATTGTTGATGACGGTGACCCAGTGAGTGCCATGTCCATTGTAATAATTTTGCAGGTTAATCACGCAGCTCTCGTCGGGTGTAATGTGTTCGGGAAGCTGATCCTTAGAAAAGACACCTGAAATTTCCAGTGCTGGGTACTAATTTTTGTTTGATGTCGATGTTGGATAGCGGAGGAAACATTGCCATAGGAGTCATAGTCTCCAGCATTAAAACCTTTTTTTTCCTCATGCCTTTGCTGGAAATTCCTTTACTGCGTGTGGTTCTAGGAAGTTGGAGTCATTTTCCGGTGCCGAGCAACCCTGGCAGTAACGTTTCAGTGATACCTGCTAACAAGGGTGCGATGAATCCTTGTTTGGACAGCTGTGATGCCAACAATTTAAGAATGATGCCTTTCTGTGCAGCAGCGTGTTGGCCACTGATGTGGCCTGTGGATGGGTCAGCATGACTATCCGGTCCTGTGAGCACCGATGCTTTAAGCCTGATTGATATTCATCTGCCACAGCGATGGTTTTCTTTTGCCTCGGTGACTGGTACGTACGACATGGTGTTATATTAAATGTTGTTATTTGTTGGGTTTTCTTCTCACAGGTTTCTTTCAATAGCCATGGTTGGCAAACCAACGGATGAGGCCACGATGGCGCATTTTTGATGAACTCCAATTCCCATCACCGCTTTATGTGTCGCTCCGGTAATGGCTCCAGTCGGCGTAGCAAGTACTGGTGGTGCAAGAACCGATGCAAATATTTGTGGTGCCTTTGTCTTCATTAATGGAATTATAACGCTGGCAATAGAACGCCAGGTTTGGTTCCACAACCACCTTTTCTCTTTGTGGTATGATGATGTTTTGACTTTTGTTTTTTAGGAATTGTCTATCCAGTATTCATTTTTCTATTGAGCATATGCAGCGTCATGAATCGGTATGAGATTACCAGCGCATAGCAGACGTAGTCTACTTTAGCAGGATTGGCAATGGTCCACCGGATCTCGACGTCAGCTAGGGAATCTTTGAGATGCTCTGAATGTTTGGAGACATCAAAATGGAAGATCGGATACAAGTGAGCGAAATCATGCAGCGAGACCTGCGTTCCTGTGTCCACGTCTTGATACTGTTGCATGGCTTCCATCAGCATCTTGTACGCATGAGAATAATTTCTGTTGGCCACAGTGAAGTTGCATTCGAGTTCTCGCACTGGTTATTCCCTGGAGTTGACTCTGACATGAATACGAGACAGATTAAGATGGTCAAACACAAGCTTGTTTCCATTCTGATGGCTGCATCGTTCCATCCGCTATACGCCACGAACACATTTCTAGGAAGCTCACTGCCTGGATTGGTAGCCACTCTCCATGACATGGTGAACTGAGCAGCGGCAAATTGTTGCATCTATATGCAGTGTTGCTCAAAGTGAAGTTTCTTGGTGAATCTGGCCAACGTCGATTCCAGTTTGAGCATGTGAGTTGTCTGTGGAGTGATTTTGGGCATCTGCAGCGACAACCACGTCATGGAAATTTCTCATCTACTGGAACTTCTGATCTATACATATATTGTTCGGCAGAATCTGTTTCCAGTACCAGTGTGTGCTTGACGCCTCTGAACACCGTTCAGATATCCCTGCACATGCTGACGATGCTGCTGAGAGGAAGCAACATGCAGATCTCGTGTTCAGAATCAGTGAGAGCGCATCGATCTGTGAATCCCACTTTGCACGTAGAAGTATGTGCTTGTGCCAGCGCTGATGAGATAGTGTTTCTCGCCAGGGTCGATCCTGCAACGTTTGCTCCTGCTGTTGCTGGTCTGTACACGATAACGTTAGTGGTTTCTAATCCATGAGCGCAGTGGTATTGGCTGGGGATGTACCAGGCAAGATTTGTTGCTGACAGCCGCGCCAGTGTTTGTATCCCTGAACCACCAGATGTTAGTGGCACAGGCACACGTCCTCATGTAGTCATCGCTGCACATGATAGGTTCAAGATCGTGCTGGCTTGGGGCAAGTATCCATTGATTTCTTCCACGGTCTGATTGTTCATTTGGTACTGTGCTGACTTAAATAACAACCACCCATTGTTTTGCAGCACGACTTGTGTGCCTGCTGTATAATTTCCACCCATTGCAGGTTGAACTTTCCCGCGGACCTCCAGAAAAGCTTTATGTTGAAGTAAGTACACATCTTCGTCACACGTCTATATTTTTTTATGTGTGCTTGCGATGAGATTGGCGATGTTCATGTCCTGGTTTTCAACGTACTCATACACACTGGTGGAATCATCCACAGGGGTGTCATCATTCAGCCAAATCAGGCGTAAACCTCGCATACATGGTGACATTATTGTGATAACACATCTGTGTTATAAGTGTTGTAAAATAACACCGTTATAAAATATCACTGTAGCAAAAAGTGCACTGTTATTGAAAGGCATTCTTTTTATTTGGAGATATTCTTACCACAATCTTTTAACCCATAACCAGACATGATGGCACCAAGAGAGGGTTGCACACCGCCGACCTTTTTCTCCAGATCCTGTAAAATTATTTCTGATCGTGCGCTGAGGACTGCTGCTGTTTTATGAAGAGCCTGCTTAGAAAGATCGGGAAATTGCATTTCCAGCAATCGAGCAGTTGATGTGGAGGCTGTTCATGTACTCCGTTTTCTGATAAAATAGTACCAGAGCTAAAACCGAGGATGGTTCCAATAGACTGATTGATGTCAAATCGCACGATGTAATTTCCTGAGAGCGTGATTCTGGTTCGCAGTGTGGAATAATTGGGTTCGATTTTAATATTTGCACAGACGTCTCCGTTAGGTGTGATCAGTCTGATTTCCTTGGCAGTGTCAGTGATGTTGTACCCACCTGGCGAGATATTGATAATTTTTTGCTGAAAAGATGGCAGTGATGTCACGTACGAAAGCCGATTGTTGTTCGCGGTGACATTAAAGAAGCTATTTCATATTTCGGCGAAGATCAACACGATCTCGTATGATGCCTGTTGGTCTAATTCCAGCGGGGGATTATACTGTACCATGGAAGTGACCAAATGTGATTGTGAATCAAACAACAGCTTGGTATTGACTAGAGCCATGGGGAAGAAGAAGAGCTTGTCAAAACAAAGTTTTTCTATATTTAAGTGTGTATGACAAAAGTGTGATCAACTTCAGATCAAGCCCTCCTACAGAATCTGATACTGATCTGACATCACCAGTTGGTGATCCAAAAGATGATTGAGGATCTCCACCATCTCGTTATTGATCTCCACGCTGACATTTCCTGCTTGTTTAGACGTGATCAGCAACTTTAACCGCAAGACGATCTTGGCTGGATTTTCTAGTAGCGGATGCTGCCCCCGATTCCACTTCCTTCTGTTTCAGGTTTATCCCATTTTCTTGATCCTGTAGGCCATGATTTAAGTCTACTATTTATACCTGACTGTTGTTGTTGCTGCTGTGATTTTTGTGCAGGCTGCTGATGTTTTTGCTGTTCTTCCAAATACTATCTGTACTTTTTCTCTCTTTGTCCAGCATTAGTACGAAGATCCTTGTTTAATTTTTTTTTAGCTTATCAATTATTTCACTCATCTGAATCGTTTCCTCCTCATCCTTATCTGTGAGGCTTTGAATGGCTCTTCCATAACTATTGTTCACCTTAGTTAATATGCTGCATGCTGCCACAATGTTGAAATAAGCCTCCTCTAAAGTTGCTCACTTATTTAAAAAATTTTCCATAGCTGAAATTTTTTCATCATTAAAATTAATTAACCATTCTAATGATGAATCTGGTTCTGAATAATTAATATCATGGATTAGTTTCCTCAGAGACTCCGGGCTGCTTCATACTTACTACATTTAGTAACATTTTCTACCCCCTCATACAGCTTTTCTAATCTATCCTTGGTCTCTTACTCCTTTTCTCACATCTCCATTAACTTTGACTTCATAAGTTTTTCTTCTTCTTTCATCTTCTCCAGTTTGGCTTCTTCTTTCATCTTTAGTTTCTGTTTTTTTCTAGTTGTTTTAGCTTTCAGGTTTTTCTGCAATGGCCTGTGTAGGTTCTTCAGGCATTAACTCCTCTAGCAATCGTTTTTGTGATCGCTGAGTCATCCTGATCGTGTCCAACAGCTGATCTTGCTTTTTATCATACGCCATTTTCACTTCGTTGAATTTAGTGAGAAGTGGCTTGAAGAGATCCCTGGTGACATCATGCTGAAACAACTGCTAACCTATCATGTCCTCGGACGAGTTGACATAACGCCGCCCGCAGATCGATAAACTTTTTGAGGACATCCTCGCGATGACGACGACTATTGATCTTTTCAAACGGCATGGTGCTAACGTTTTTGACAACTACATTGCTCATACGCTAATCAGGGATGTAAAATTCGTCAAAGCCTTTTCAATAGCGTTCAGATCGTCTCCACATTGTGATAAAATGTGTCAAAGCCATGTTTGGAGGATGATGTTGCAGCGGCATAGCAGTCTTTGAATAGTTTCACGGTGATGCCACTGCAATAGTCTCTCACGATCACATCGATGTCCCTGTTGTCGAGTTCTGAAAACAGCACAAAGCATCCCATGTTACGTCTGATGTATTTAGGCACATCGTAGTACGACTGAGTCAGATAAATGCTGTTACAGCGCTTTATTCCGCGACAATGAAAAATACTCGCAGATGTGGTTCATATGTTTGCAATCGATTTTATTATCATCGAACACGATGATCTTATTCTACAGGTTGTATCTGATCCGGATCTGCTGTGGTGAAAACATCGTTTTCCACGTCTACTATGGAATCGTCAGCAATGCAGTTGCTAAACTCGTGCAGCGTCCTGTATTTGTCCTGGCGAGGATTGAGCGTATAAATAATCATACAATCGTACATCAACATGTTGTTCAGGAGCATGTTCATGAGCAGATTTGTTTTACCACGATCGGTCGGACCCACGATCATGTAATGGCAACAAGGCATAAAAAAATGATTCTGGTATGCTTTCGTTTTCGCCTTCATGTTGAAATTAATTTTCTGTGTAATTCACCATCATGTTGTACACGCCTTTAATACTCTTGTGGGGTCAGGAAGCTCTTGTGCGAGTTGGGATGAGCTGGATAATAAAACGTCAACCACGCCAGGGATTCCATGCAGGGTAATCTCAACATGAACAGTCACAGCATCGTCAATCTCGACGACGTGAGTTATCTACCCTATGGACACCAACGCTGCATGATGATCTCATGTGAGCAGATTCGCGCAGGCTAAATTGTCGCTGACAGGTGGAACTCTCGCAGGTGGCTTAAACATCGGTGGAAGGATCTTATATGGACCGGACAATATCTGGTGTTGTTGCAGGCCATATAGTCAGCAGATCCCAAGGTTGCACGGCAAACAAGTATGATTAAACAGGTGGAACTCTCACTGGCAACTTAAACATGGGTGCAAATACTTTAAGCGGACTTTTAGCGATGTGGCCAAACACCAATAACACCCAGGCGATGTCGTACTCGCAGTTGAACTCATTTGGTGGCACAAAATAATCAACGACAGGAGGAACGCTCACAAGAAATATCACCGTGGCGACTGGGGCTAAAATCTCAGTGATGGATTTTATGTTCACCACTAACAATGAAGTGTCCACTAAAATGTATATGGACACTTGGCGCATCAGAAATAATGTTACGATACATTCCAACGCTCACATTAAATACTGGAAATCGATGTGGTGTAGTCGTATCAGCGTCAACAGAATTTTCTCCATCTTTTAAAGTTTATAATGCATTTGTTCATCACATGGCACCCACGACCACTGGAAGCAAGTGGGCAACTGCCGGAATCACATTCAGTTTTTGGCTACAACTGCAGTTACCACAGGCAGTTGCATTCTGGAAATTTCAAGTGTGTGGGCGAACCTGTGGTGCAGAGAGAATTCTTACATGGAGACTCGATGGCATCAAGCCTGACAGCACCACGAATGTGCTTTACAATGGTATAGCAGTGATCAGAGCCACCACACTTGAATTTTACATTGCCAGCACTTACACGAACTATTCCTCCTTTAAGTTTACAGCCCTCACAGCAGATCCATCCAATCCAGGCTTAAGTTATTTTCAGATTTTTACGATGGATGAATTAATATAATACGACTTGATATAGTCACCATGGCGGAATTAGTCTGAGTGGCAATCGAGATCTACCAGTTGCTGTTCAATGATACTTATAGTCAGGATGCATCGTATGCTGAAATGCCAATCATGTGCTCAAGCATACCATGGGAGTTGATGCCGACATCAACCAGGTGAGACACGTGAGCAAATCATTGCTGGAAACTGCTCACGAACAATAGAAGCACGACGAGGTGAAACTCTCTCACATTTCCGTAAGGAGCATGTGTCAGCAGCAGCTCAGAGAAGCCACCGATAGGTATTTTGCCATGTTCAAATTTTGTTACGATCAAGAATCAGCGTGACTGGTAAAGCACATCGAGGGCATCATCCACGACGTCATTAACAAGTTGCATCCGAGCCTCATGGATGTGATCGTGAAAACCAAATACATGAAATGACAATTTGCACGAAAGGAAGATGACAGCGCGCATTGAAAAATATCACGACTGCATGGACAAAGCCGTGGCATGTTAACAATTTCACAGATATCGAGCACTGCGTGATACTATCGACAAACAAAAATTTGTCCAGCATGTTGGCTTGGAGTACAAGGACGTGGACATGATCATGGAATTGATGGCACTTGACAAATGATCTGGCGGAGGTGCTTCTGACAATGAGGTACCAGCTGAAAAAAGTACCAGGACGTGCTCCCATGCTGAAACCTCCTAAGGCCATAGAAGCCTTATGGTACGTGATCATGTACTGAGACCATCCAAAGGCAGATCCCAATCTAGCCACAGCCGTGTACCAATACCTGGAGAATTTTAAGCAGGAAGAGCTTGTGAGTAAGCTGGCACATGTTCTTAAGTATGATGACTCCCACGTCAAAGGACATTTTGCTCATCTTCCAGTGGCATCTCAGGATGTGCTTGAGAAAATAAGCCATTCCAGGGTTAGGGTTTGGTTAGGGTTTAGGATTAGGGTTATATATATATATCAGCGCAAGGGTAGACTAAAACTTGCCTAGTACCAATGGAGTATAAAATTGTGGTTGAGGGAAAGATTTTATCCTATGACATGATATTGTTTGTCGTCTCATTGGCATTGCTCGATCGCTGCAAGAGGCAGGATTCTGGAAAACAACATCAGCAACAAAGTTACTGTATCCAAGGTCGAATGCATCTTTGCACAAGTTGATCAAACGACTCAGAGGAGTCCTCAAGGGGATGCCAAGAAGTGTTTTTCATCATAAGCTCGTGAATGAGCGCAAAACGGTGGACGGACGAGAAATCATCACGCAGCAGTACATGAAGCAACTGCAAAACAAGTACATGGCGCTCATGGAAAAAACCGTTGAACCTTCCAAACTTTTTTGACTTTAGCATGAGATCATGAGTAGATCATGACGAGCTGATATCAAGAAATAACTACCCAAAATCGATCCACAAGCCCGTCAACAAATAATGCACTGAAATCATGAAGGCAGCAACAGAGTTGTCCACAATGTCTGCACTGCCACCACCCAGACACACTGACAAAGCATACGGAGGAGCTGACAAAGGATTTATTTACGATCATCCCCACGTGCTTCAACAAGGAGTCGATAAATAACTCCTACAACGCATTCTTAAACCTACTGTGGATGCAGAACTATGCGCACACACAGCGATCAAACTTGGAGTAGCTCTCAATGTCCATTTTGTGCAAGCCACGGATCAAAAGAGCACTGACGCGTGGATGAAATCCAATCATTGATCGTTTATCACAGTGACTATTTTAGTAACATCATTGGCGTTGCATGGTCATTTATCCAACATCGCATAGAAGATTATCAAGAGTCTGGGTTGGTATGGATCTTTGCTGGAGTCCATTCTGTCTAGTTTGAAACTTCCAAATTTACACCGTTGCATGGAAGTAAGCACGTACCCCTTCCAAAGCAAATCATCACGACCAGATCATGCATCGTCAAAAACAACGATGACTTCTGTCTCATGTGGGCAATCCTTTCCGCAAAACATCCTGCTGAAGATCACGTCGGTTGCATCTCCAACTACAAACCATATTTTAACACTGTATGCACCACCGGGATCACCTTTCCGGCAGCGGTCAAAGACATTCCTAACCTGGAATCGTTCAATGATGGACTCAACATCAACATTTTTTGACTCGATGAAAAGAAAGTGGGCGATAAACAGTTTGTAGTCTATCCCATGGTGATCTCCAAAACAGCCTTGCAATACAGCATCAATTTACTTTATTACTAAAGCCATTTCGTGTACATCAAAGACTTTAGTCGGTTATGCCAATCTCAGTACACACAACATAAGAATAATGGATATTTCTGTTATCGTTGCTTACAATGCTTTCTTCAACCACAAAAGCTACATGATCACGTATCATCAGGATGCTGTCAAGAACTACAAATCGTTCAGGTGCCACGCGACAGAACACTACAGTTTGAAAGCTACCACAAAAAAAAAAAATGTGCACAACCCTTTGATATCGACTTTGACTCGGAAGCGATCCTTAAAAAGGTGGATGGACTCCTACCTGATACCGACCAGTCTTTCACCCAAGTGGAACATAAACATGTACCATGCTTGATAGGATATAAAACATGCTGTTCCACCGATGAAGGTTTTCTTCACCATATTTTCAGCCTCGTGGCGAGGGTTGCGTCGTCTGGTTCTTTGAGCCACTCGTGGCTGAATGGAAACGCATCAATGACCTCCAAAAATAACCAGCAACGATGATTCCACTCACGCCAGAACTGCAACAACACAAAGCAGCTCAGCGATGCCACATCTGCGAATATTGCTTTAAGCCACATGATAAAAAAAAGTCAGAGATCATTGCCAAATCAGCAGTCAATATCGAGGAGCTGCTCATGCTAATTGCAATCTACGCTTCAAAGATCGAGACTTCCTACCATTGATCATTCATAATCTACGAGGTTATGATAGACATTTTATCGTCGCAGCGCTCAGTCATCCTTGCATCAAACAACTTCTTGCTCTGGTTGGAACCCAAATCAAATGCATCCCCAACAATTTTGAAAAGTACATGTCAGTTGGTCCTTTCTGTTTCATTGATAGTGCTCAGTTCATGGCAGCATCACTCACTGCAAACTGTCCTAAGTTTACACACCTTGAAAGTGGAGTTGGCATCAAAGTGGATTTGCTCAAAAACAAAACGGAATTTATCCTTTAAAATACGTCGATGTGTGGTGGAGATTCGATGAAACCTTGCTGCCATCCCAAGATGCCTTTTATTCCCATCTGCACCTGTCAGGGATCACCGACGATGAATACCAATACGTGAACAATGTATGGAACGAATTTGATTGCAGAACGCTGAAAGATTATCATGACATCTGCTTCAAAACGGATGTGCTCCTGCTCATAGATATGCTTGACAATTTCAGACACACATGCGTAAACCAACTCGATCCACACTGGTATTTCTCCTCGCCAGGATTCTCCTGGGATGCCCTCCTCAAACAATCTGGAGTGACTTTAGAACTCTTTACTGATGGTACAAGGCGGAATCTCCGTCATCAGCAAAGAGCATGCTGTCGCCAGCCACAAATTCATGAAAAACTACGACCCCACAAAGCCGCCCATGTACATCCTCTAACTCAGCACAAACAATCCCTAGGTATGGACGATGTCACAACCGTTTTCCATGGAAGATTTTCATTGGATTACTGCTCAGCAGTTCATTGAGGAAAGACAAGCAGGGTACAATGATGTTTGGGGATATTTCATCGAAGCTGATCTTGGGTATCCACCGCTTCTCCATGATGCACACAACAATTATCCGTTCTGCGCCAAACAATTTCTTAGCACCAGCTCGATGCTGTCTCAACAACAACTACAGCAGAAAAACACATTCAGACTCGGAGATGCCAATGTGAAAAAACTGGTACCCAATCTCGTCAACAAAACCAGATTCAAATTACACTGCCAACTGCTCGAACAAGCTCTCCAGCACTGAGAAAGTTCATCGTGCTCCCAAGTTTGTCAGTAACTGTGGATGAAACCCTACATCGACTTCAGCACAACACAACGAGCCAGTGCCACGAAAGCATTCGACAAGGAATTCTTCAAACTTATGAACAGTAGCATGTTCAGAAAAACCATGGAAAACATACCACACCGCAAGAAAATTGAAATCGTCAATAACCTACAACGATGAGATAAACTGGTCGCCAATGATGCCTTTGTGTGTGTAATAATCTTCTGATGACGATCTCGTTGTAATCAAATCCAGAGAAACCAGCCTCAAGTTGAATAAACCCATCTACATCTGTGCAACCATTCTCAATCTCTCCAAAATGTTCATGGTCGAGTTTCATTACGACTTCATCAGACATAAATATGGAGACAAAGCCATGCAGTTCATGACTGACACTGACTCTCTCGTGTATGAAATTTGCACAGATGATGTCTACGCTGACATGTATCAATACCGAGAACTGTTTAATCTCATCGATTATCCCACAGCCCATTCCACTGTGATGACAATAAAAATGTGCTAGGAAAGTTCAGAGATGAAACTCATGGCGTACCCATCATGGAATTCATCGGACTTCGAGTCAAAATGTACTGCATCACCCTCGATGATGGTCTTGTCATGAAACAGCCAGAGGAGTAAAAAAAAAAAACGTCATTGCCCACATCGCTACCAACCAACATTACACACAAGTACTACATGGACACGTGCATTAATACTCCTTGAGAACTTTCCGATCACAACAGCATAAAATATCTACAACGCTCATTGACAAAAAAGGACTATGCCCCTTTAATGATAAAGTTACTCCACCGATAGCATTCGCACACTCACACACGAACACTTCTGAGCCAAAAATCCCTAATCATCACAGCTATGTATTATGCACACACCAGAAACATCACATCACGAAGCAACCCAAACTGGTCCAGAAACCCCATTTCTTCCCTCTGTGTTTGTCCACATAAGCAGAAAACACAGTTTTTTCTATGCTGGAGTGACCACCCCTGGTCTAGAACCCCCAGCAGCTACAACAAAAGTGAGCTTATAAAGGGGTGGTCCAGAACCCCCATTTCTATATACTACTTATAACACAAACTGTATACAATTTGCATTATCCCCCTTAATCATTCAACTCAGTGTATACAATATACAGGTAAAACTGTTAAAACGCGATTCCACTTATAACGTGATGGCAGGATGGTTTCCATTTTTTAATTTAAGGTGACCTCTCTTTTTAACATCCTAAATACACGCTCTCAGAAAAGCCGATTATTCGTATCCCTAGCAGATTTTCAATCCCAGTACTGCGTTTAATGTTGCCTTAACTTCACCGTGCACCTTTTCGGCCGTATTGGCATGTATACAGTTCAAAACTGAAATATATTTGATGTCTGATGAAACCCGGCGAACACAACAAATGATATATGATCAAGAGGTTAATTAAAACTGATGAAATTGAAATTTCAATGCACATTTTCAGTGGGAAAGTTTTTCGAACAATTTGTTAACGCGATCACGCTTATATCACAATGTTATTCTTTGGACCTCGAGCATCGCGTTATAATGGGTTTTACCTGTATGTCAATTGCAGCAGCTCTAATCTATGACATGTTTACCAATACTGTTTCACACCACATGCTTTCTTCTATTGTCGAATCTTGCCATAATTAACCAGTACAAAGTTCAAGCATCAGAAATTTAATAGATTTAAAGTTGAACAAGAGAGCTTTACTACAATAACTAAAGTGAACACAGTGACAATATTCTTGACTGCCTTAGAATTAATTTGAACAGTTCAAGATAAAAAAGGAAATAAAGCTAACACGATTTTGCCAGTGATACGATATGAAGCCACATGTTAATAGAAATCATTGTAATTAGAGATTGTATAGCATTGGCAAACAGGTGGATTTGCCATTTCAGGAGATCTACAAGGCATTATTGGTATATATGATCTGTTCAGCTGATGCATAATATTATACAAGTTAAACAAGTGGAAGAGGGGGAGTGTGCACAAGAAGAAATTCCATTTAGATAAAGCTAGAATATAACTGATGTACAAAACTGGAAGCTGTTTTTATTGTACACTAAATAGAGTTGTGTCTGCCACAGATACTCATTTCATCATGAGGTTTGTGTAATAGTATGCAGCTTGGCTAAATTGAAAAGATGATATGATGGTTGTACTGGAGAAATTTACATCATAAATTGCGTTATTAACCTGCTGGTGGGTTCGAATCAAGTGCGCGGCCAATGTGGGTACGTGAGAAAGCTTGCCAGTACCTTCTCGTAGATTGGTGGTTCTTTCTGGGGTTTTCCCGGGTTCTTCCTCCACCATTTATACTGGTCGCCATGTATAGCCTATCTTGTGTTGAAAATGGCATTAAACCCTATAACAACAACAATTAACCTGCTAGTAGTGTGCTTTTCTTATAGTCTGTTATCAAATCTGGTCATAATTGTATGTACAAACTTAATGTTTCAGAAATTTAATAGATGGAAAGTGGAATGATTGAGCATTACTGCATTAACATTCGTAATGACGTTAGAATTGATAGGAATGGTTCAAGATAAACAGGAAATAAAAGGGATTTACAACCTTTGAAGCCAAAACCTATTCTACATCCATTACAGAGAAAACGAAGATCTACAATGGATAACTGTTTAAAGCCATGAAAAATAAAAACCACATCAATCACAGTTTAATTGGAGACAGATTTTATAGCCTTGGTAAACACTTGATCTAGCCACTTTGGGCAATATGCAAGGCATCTTTGATAAATGTCATCTTATGCATAGAACAGTACAAGTTAAACAAGGTGGGGAGGGGAGGTATGAACAAGAAGAAATTCCACTTATATAAAACTTTATAAAACCAGCATACAAAACTGGAGGCTATTTATTGTACAGTAAATACAATCATGTCTACTGCAGACACCCATTTCACAACAAAGTTTACATGATAGTAGACATTTCCATTAATTGTAAAAGATGATGATATGATGGATGTCCATGAGAAATTAACTGCTACTGCAGCAATTGTCATGTAGATTGAAAGAATGTACCATACCAAAATTTCATCTGCATTAACTGAAAATAATGCAAGTTTATCTCCTACCCAGAATGTTTAAGTGATTACACTTCTTCATCACTTTCACCTCCATTTTGTAATACAACGTGTAAGCTAAACTTTCCATGCAATGTAGTGGACATCCACGATTACATAATTATATTGCTGTGACTTCTAACTGGGGCAATAAAACTTAATCTGTCCACTACAAACCACGACATGGACAACCCACAATGACCACTGTGTCCTGTCAGTGACAGACACAGCATAGATAAAATTAAGGTCCAACGTGGGACCATGGATTTTCTGTAAAATGCGATGCATGTACTGTTTTATTACAAAGTGTACTTGCTGGTAAAGCTCATGAAATCTACACCTCACTGTCGGTATAATATAGTGTTGATTATGTTAGGTTAAGGGTTGAGGGTTATGAGTTGGTACCTGAGGCATATCAACAAAGGTGTAAGAATCATAGAAAGAAACTGGACAGACCAATGTTGAATTTGCTAGGGAAAGAGAAAAATAATTTGAAAGGTGGTGTGTAGCCAAGAAGGTTGATAAAGAAAGATTACAAGAACTTAAAACTACCATAAATGTAGAGTTCATTGATTCCATTAATAGTGATGTCAGAACCTATCTTATTGAGCAGAAAGTAGAAACTTTGGAAAATGCTACTCGCACAGCTGATGATTATTCCTTGACTAACAAAGTGTCATTTGTCAGTAAGTCTTCCACTCAGCAGGGTTTTTTTTGTACAATGTCACCTCAGTCTCATACAATTTCAATCTGGCACAACTTTTAGAAGTCAAATATCTGATAAAACTTACAAGAAATCCTTTCCTACTCCTTCTATGCACTTATTGTGCAAAGAAAGGGCACATCATTTCTGATTGCTGCAGGTTGAAAAATAAGTAACAGAATAAAGACAGAACTATTCCAAATGCTCCAATTTCAAGGAGGTCAAGGTTCTGTCTTGTAATGAAAGCGATACATTTTTGGAGTAAAACAAACCCCAGTATGATTCTGTTTTGGAGACTTAATGAATCATTCATGACAGAAGGATTATATTGTAACGTGTCAGGGGTCAAGGCCAAATAAAGTGGAATAGATGGACAGCTCAAGCCTTTTTCTTACTAGATTTCTCCATTGTATTATTGTGTCAAGAAATGATGTGTTCACCACAAAAGTTGTTAGTTAGAATATAATAACACAAAACAAATATTCAACACAGTTTATTATATTGCTTACATGTTCATACATATTTTCTCACAAAAAAAATGTCATTCTCACAAAAAAAAATGTCATGTTCATGTTCAAAATGGCAAAATATGATATTTGGAAATGTGTAGACTAATGTATATAACAGAAATTTGATAAGCTGAAATGACAACAGTGATAGTAGTGTTAAGTAACAGCTGAAAATCAGTCTCTATGTTCAGCTAATCATGATTCACATAATCTCTAATTTAAATAATCCAAATTCCAAAACTAATCTTAAATAAGTTAAAAAAATTAGTTCATAAGATGTATCGAAGTGGTAGCAATTTGAGTCAAAATTCACAACCAGACTTGGGTTTGTGTTTTAGAGCTAAAAGGTAAATATAACAGAGGCACAGTCTTGAACCAGATGTCAGTATTGTGTTGCACGGGATGGATGTGACACTGTGTGTCGTTTTGTTGTGACAGTCTGGAGCCGGATGTCAATAGTACGTCGAGTGGGTTGGATGTGATGCAGTGTATCATTTTGTAGTGAGAATACAGGTAGACAAGTTTGTTAAAATACATCACATAATGGTCATTCTGCCAATCCTACCCCTATTAAAATAGGGGCACAGGGGCCTTTCATAAGCATTTGTTGTTAGGTGGTTTGCCTTTGTCTGAGATTTTTTTCTAGTGAAAGTGCTCTTATTCAGGGAGTAGAATGCGGCTTTGTTAATGCTTCTTTCCATTATGTCAATTTGGTATCAGACTTTCTGGACCCAGGACTGTTTGAGCAGTTACTTCTTTACCTATAGAAGGTATTCATTTATCACTAGGCAGTGACCTAGATGGAGATAAGGTTGTGGTTAATCCACTAGTAACTAAGCAGCCCTGTTTGATTTATACCCTGCTTGTGCAGTTACTGGAGCTGTGGCAAAAAAGGGCTGTTGAGAATGAAGTTGATCAGGAAATTATTCCTTTAGCTGACACATTTATTGGCCAGTTGTTTGATGAGGTCACTTTTGCTCCTGGCATTGACCAGTCAAGAGGTATTAATCAGTGATCCTCTTTTTACTACTCATTCTTTATATTCTAATCAGTGACAAAGGAAAATCACTCATTGTCAAAGAAGAAAAAGATATCGAGATTTCCAGTTTGTTTGAGAGGGCATTTAGTGAAACTGAAACCACACAAGTCCCAGTTTGTTACTTTGTGAAAAATGGGGTCCTTATATGAAATGGAGACCATCTGAGGTACCTGCTGGTCAGTGAGCTATCAAGTTGCTTTCTGAGGTCTTGTAGACAAGAAATTCTAAATTTAGCCCATGAAACACCCTTTGCTGGTCATTTAGAAGTCAGTAGGACTTATCACAAGATCTTGAGTCATTTTTATTGGGCCAGAAATTAAAAGTGATGTTTCTAAGTACCATAGATCATGTCACACTTGTCAAATGGTAGGAAAAGCAATCAGATGATACTTGAGGCTCATCAGCAACCTATCCTGCATTTGATGAACTATTTAGAAGAATAATGGTAGATTGTGTTGATCCCTTACCTAAGACCAAAAGTCAGGCAACCAATACTTGTTGACCATAATGTGTGCATGTACAAGATTCCCAGAGGCAATTTCTTTGAGGAATATTACAAGTAAAACCAACGTAAAAGCTTTGATAAAGTTTTGTACACTTGTTGGCCTTCCCTAATCTGTCCAAGATGATCAAGTGTAAAAAAATTACGTCTGGAGTTGACCAACCAATTATGCATGAATAAGGCATCAAACACTTTAAGTATTCTGCCTATCAGCCTGAAAGGCAAGGGGCATTTGGATCAATTTAATCAAACCTTGAAGAACATGATTCTGTCATATTGTTTTGATACAGGAAAGGATTGGGATGAGGTTGTTCATGGGGTTGTAGTCCTTTTGAACTGGTTTTTAGTCATACTGTCATGATGGACCATTGAAGTTGTTAAAAAGAAACTTCCTTTGAATGAAGATTCAGAGATCGATCTTCTTGACTAGTATCTGATTTCAGTTATAAGTTGTCAAACACTTGTGAATTAGCAAGAACTAATCTTCATTCTACTGAGTCATAAATTAAATTAAGGTATGAAAGAAATACACAGGAAGGGAGTTTTCAGCCTGGTGATAAAATTCTGACTCTCTTACGTCAGAATCCCCTTAGGGCTAAATTTTATGGTCCTATTGCAATTGAAACAAAAGTAAATTATTTTAATTATATCATTAAGACTTCGCGGAGGTGGAAATAAGAACAATTTTGTCATGAAAATATGTTATAGAAGTATTTTGATAGAGATTGCCCAGTTAATTATTCATCAGTTTAGTTGTACCTGTCTGACACAGCCCTAACCGAATTGCAAGCTCTTCATGCAAGCTTGCAACAACCTTGTGCAAACTGTTGTCATGCAAGCTAGTATTTGGAATCTGTGGCAATCTTGTGCAAGTCTGCACTGAAAAAAAACTCTCAAGCTTGCACAAACCACATAAAAGGAATATTGCAGGCTTGCAGAAATTTTCAGCAAGCTTGCACAATCCTAAATATTGTAATGTGCAAGCTTTTGTTAACCTAAATTATGTAATGAACAAGCTTGCAAGGACTAACAACAAGGGTTATATGGACAAGCAACAAGCTTGCACAAGCTTGTATGGACAGACAACAAGCTTGCATGGACAAACAAACCTATGCCAGGTTGATTGCCTTACAAATATTTCATGCAAATTGACATTACAGACCAGCCAAGAATACTCTTCACAATGATAAAATTGTAGCAGTTAACTTAAAAAAAGAGATTATATATATAATAAATCTGAAGTATATGGAACAAATTTCAACTATTCCTGAAATAGATTTATTTACAAAAATACACATAATTTGAAAAGGCCTACTTTCAAGTAAAAAGTTTTTAAACAGTGTTATGAAAAAATACTAACTTCTTATAACATTCTTTTGCTGATTCTCTGTATTGTATGGTGAAAAGCACATGTCAGCAAATTTACATCAGATACTGCATTTACCAGACAATGTAAAACAACTTGGACCATTATGGGTGCATTCATGATTTGCATTTGAAAGCTTAAATAGTAAATTGATAAAACTTTTTGGAATGCAAAATCTTGTGCAGATTGTAAATGCGATATCAGCTTTTCTTAACTTTCCAGTTCTAGTTAACAAAGAAGGTACTCTAGGGTAATTTTACTGTAAGCTTACATATACCACTTAACAATTAAAAGTACACCAAAAGTGGCTACCTTTGTCCACACATGATTCTCACACAAGATCTAACTTACGTGTTAGACTTTTAATATCAAAATGAGTAGAACTCACATGAGCAAAAGAATCTAACAAAATCTGAAAATCACATGAGTAGGATCATATCCAATGCATCACTAAGGGAACATTTCCAGAAATTCAGTCTGCAAAACCTCTGAACTTGATGTGCAAGAAGAAAAAAGAAAGTCCCTGAGAAAAATGGAAATGAGATTAACAAGCTTGCATGTAATTTGATAATTTGTCAACTTATTTTTGATAGCACAACATTGCATAAAAAACTGCAGTTTGGCAGGCACAATAGTAACTAATATTGATCTTAAAAGTTATCGTCTCATTAATTATGTGGAGCAAGATTACAGAGTCATCTCATATGAATACTAAATCATATGGGAAAACTGCGCAACAACACAGCCAACAGTACTATAGTCCTACAATGTAAGATGTATCACATTATATTTTTGTTTTGGTTTTGTGTCTTACTGCCTAAATACTGGCATTGTGTGGTGTATTCCGATGTTGTCTGACATCAGAACAAGAGACTGAATTTTCAAGAATGTTTCACCCACTTGGCCACATATCAAAGCTTTTACTTAAATTAATGTCATGTTGATTTAGGGAGACATTACTTTGATGTCTTTTTTCAAATAAATTCAAATTCTCACACAAGCAAATCGATTTGTTTTTAAATTTGTTGACAGAAGCATGGCATGCAGAAATTGGTTAAAAGGATGATAAATATCTTGAACGAAATGATGCTATATAACATTTTCTTCAATATTTGTATATTTTTATCCTCTGTGTTCAGGTTGATCAGTGTCATTGAATTGCTATTTATATGGCTGTCATTTTTAAAGATGGACTTGGATGAAGAGTGTATTTTCACCCAAGGTAATGCAGACTTAATAAAGTCAAAATTTCCAAACATAAGACATCTGCATACCTGTTAAAGATATTATTGAGTTAATTGTGTGTATAAACACTACTAATCAGAAATTGTTTGTTTCAGTCAGGCCTAGATGAACATAGAAAGTTATTAATAAAAACCCATGAAATTGGTATGTCTTCTCTTTTGCCTTACATTTTGACTTTAAAGATGTTTTTTTTTTCAGCATGCTCAGGGATAAAGTTGTGTGCTTGAATACACTACATAACATATTTATCACTATTCGGGCATCAGCCAATCAATGAATATATCATATTCTATCAACCAGCTCGTTCTTTCACAAATGTCTATAATTAGTTATTTTATTGCCTGAAATTGATTTGCTGGGAAATCAAAAGGTCAGTAGAATGTATTGCTTGAAAAAGTTAAAACTGTATTTATATTTCATTAAGATTAAATATTACTGACCACTGAAATTTGGACAGTAAGAAAATTGTTTGAGGTTTCTATACATATAACATGCAATGAACAAAGATTTTTGAAGAAATGTGGTCTAGGAAGATGTGGAAGTTTGCGCTTTTCATAAGCTTGTGAATTGCGCAAGATTGCAATAAGCGGAAGCCAGCAGTTGCTGGTAAGAAAATTATCAGAAATAGTGTCTTGCTTGCACAAGCTTGCAAAAGTTAAGAAATATTCATTGGCAAGCTTATTTTGATGACACAATCTTGCTGCAACCTTGTGGCAAGCTTGTGGCATGCTAACAACAAGGAAGCATTTTGGTTTGGGAATGAGGGTGGAATATAATCTGACAGTAGTGACTCTGGTTTAACCAACCTTCTGAATTCATAAATATTAAACCATCTATACCAGAAACTTTAACATCTACATCAACAGGAAAAATTTAATGAAAACATATTCTGTGAATATAAGCACTTTTTCCTGATTTTCCAAAATGAATATATTGTAAAAAACATATATCATAATGTCGAGATTGTAGATTCTACACCTGTGAAACAGAATCCTTTCAGAATGAATCCTCTGAAGCAGGAATATTTGAAAAAAATCAGTATGTACTGGAAAATGATTTTATAGAACCATGTAAAAGTAATTGGAGTTTACCATGGATTCTTGTGCTTAAACCAGATAATACATTCCTCATGTGTGCAGACTATAGAAAAGTGAACACTGTCTCCAAAAATTGATTCCTTTCCAGTGCCAAGAATAGATGATTACATCAACAAAATTGGAAATGCAAAATACCTCAAATGGTTTGAACTTTCAGAAAGATTCTGCCAAATCCTGCTTACAGAAAGGGCAAAAGAAATTTCAGCATTTGCAACTACAGCCATTTGGTATGAAAAATCCTGTCAACATTCCAGCATTTATCTCAATAAACCCTGAGCCAAACAGCTAGGCATTCCCGTACAGCATATTTGCAGAGAGATCACCTAGAGCAGTGTTAGCCTTACCAGTGCCTGTATCCCTAAGACTTGCTGACAGCACATGGCTTGCAGATTTTTATAGACGGGGCTACTTTCAATAAATTTGTTATTTATTTATTTATGTTCCTCTAATTAAGCAGAAATTTGGCACAACAGTTCTCCATGAAATTATATACATAATGGTATAAATGCTACATGCAGAAATAAAACTTGCATAAAGGTAAAAAATGAATGATTTACTTACCCATTTGCTTCTCTTGCCATGAATAATCCATAAAATCCATTATGAATTCACATTGAATAATTAATACTATCAACATATGAAATTAATTCTATTTTATGTACCGGTACACAAAAATTCCACTTGTCATCGCTCTTGCAAACTTAACCTCATGTGAGTACTCCGTCAGACTCTGTCAAGTAAAAGTCTACTCCCAGTGGCTGATTCTCGTCATTTTGCATTATTTTCAAATCTAAATATGTCCACTATTTCTGCTACCATTGAAGTCAATTTTTTTCCCCTTTGTTCAGCACAGTTCACTCTATCAGTGTAAACTAAGATTCTATGGGTTAAACTGCCTGCATAATTATAAAATGGCTTGAAATCAACCAATGGTTTGCATCAATTTAATTCATCATGAGGGATACAGGCCTAGACTAACACTACCACTCAGACTCGGCAACCAGGATCATCATCATTGGCTGTTTAGTCTTGGAGACCATGCGAGTAGCACCCTTGGAGTGTCGTCTGACTCTGGGGTTTTGGCATTGTTTGCTGTGCCTGTGCAGGTCGATGCATGAGTGACAGTCCCTATTGCAGTTGGTGCAGACATACTGGGAAGTCTGAGTTGCTGGGGTCGCTGCCACACTCTTCTTTCTCTCACATTTCTCTGCTGCCAGCTGGCCTCTCCTCACATCAGCGACTGCTATGCCCTTGCGGACTGTCAGTCTCCAGGTGCCTCGGTCCTAGGCCAGCACTTCCCAGCTGTCGTGTGAAATGTCGCATGCCTTCATGTCCCTCTTGCACACATCCTTGAAATGGAGTGAGGGGCAGCCGACTCTTCTGGTGCCAGTGGCCAGCTGTCCATATAGGATATCCTTTGGCAGCCTCCCAGCCTCCATGCATCAGACGTGTCCCAGCCATCGAAGGCGGCGTTTGCTCCGCAGGGAGTACATGCTGGGGATACTTGCATGCTGCAGGATCTTGCTGTGTGGGATGCGGTCTTGCCAGCTGATTTTCAGGATGTGTTTTAGGCACTGTATATGGAAGGAGTTGAGCCGGCGCTCATGCCTCATGTAGGTGCTGAGAACACAGGTCTGGTAGACTTGGATCTTGGTGTGCTCTGTCAGTGCGTTGTTTTCCCACACCCTTATTCGTTAGTCAGGCCATGATGATGTTTGTCTTTCCAAGCCTTCTGTCCAGCTCCACATTGAGCGAGAGAGTGTTGCTAATGGTTGACCCCAGGTAAGTAAAGTTGTTGATTGTTTCCAGGGTGACACCGTCGATTTTGATGGAGGGGGCAGTGGTGGCATCTTGCGCGCTGATGTTTATCTTTTTCGGGCTGATGGTGAGCCTGAACTGCTTGCAGGCATCAGCGAAACGGTCTCCCAGTCTCTGGGGGGCGTCCTCCGTGTGGGTCACAAAAGCCGCGTTGTCAGCAAAGAGCAACTCCCAGATGCGCACCAACCTCACCTTGGTCTTCAAGCGCAGTTTTGCCAAGTTGAAGAGCCTCCTGTCGGACCTGGTGTGCAGATATACGCCATCAGTGGACGAGTCAAAGGCATAGGACAGGAGCAGGGAGAAGAAGATCCCGAAAAAGGTTGGCGCCAGCACACAGCCCTGCTTCACGCCGCTGTTGATGGGGAAGGAGTCTGAGTAGGATCCATCATACAGGACTGTTCCCTTCATATCGGCATGGAAGGAGATTATCATGCTGCGGAGTTTCGGGGGGCAGCCGATTTTCCTGAGAAGTTCAAATAGGCCCTTCCTGCTGACCAGGTCGAAGGCGTTGGTGAGGTCGATGAAAATCATGTAGAGTGGCTGACCTTGCTCTCTACTCTTCTCTTGGAGTTGTCAGAGGGAGAAAATCATGTTTGTTGTCGACCAGCCTGCTCTGAAGCCACACTGTGATTCCGGGTACACGCGGTACGCCAGCAGCTGCAGCCTGTTGAGGAGGATGTGAGCGTACACTTTTCCAACAATGCGCAGGAGCGAGATCCCTCTGTAATTGTTACAGTCACTGCGGTCACCCTTGTTTTTGTAGAGGGTCACAATGGTGGCATCGCACATGTCTTGGGGGACTGCTCCTTCCTCCCAGCAGAGGCAGAACTCATGCAGCGGCTGAAGCAATGCTGGTTTCCCATGTTTGATGGCTTCAGGTGGGATGCTGTCGCTACCTGGTGCTTTGTCGTTTGGGAGGGAGTCGATGGCTTTGCTGAGCTCCTCTAAGGTGGGCACTTTGTCGAGCTCCTCCATGGTGGGCAGTTCCTGTATGCTGCTACTGACGTTTCTCGGGAGTACAGCTCTGAGTAGCGCTTCACCCATCTGGCCATCTGTTGCTCGCGATCTGTGATCTTCTCACCCGTCAGAGATTTCAGGGGGGCATCCCCTTTCACTGTAGGGCCTAGGGCCTTCTTGATGCCACTGTACAAGCCTTGGATGTTTCCAGACTCAGCACTGCGCTGGATTCCTTCACACAGTTGCTATCAATACTTGTTCGCGCACTGTCTAGCGATGCATTGGGTGGTGCTTCGGGCACTTCTGAGGGCAGCAAGCGTCCATTCATTGGGGCATTTTTTTTAAGCTATGAAGGCTTTTCATTTGTCCTCGATTATTGGTTCCATCCTTGTAAGGAGTGCATTGATCCAGTCCTGGCTAGGCCGTTCCTTTTTGCCAAACATGAACATGGCTGTGCTGTAGATGGCACTCTTCATGGCGTTCCACTTGGCTGTGGCATCGTGCTCTGGCAGGTCCTGGAGAGCTCCTCCACCTTGGAGGCAACTGACATCTGTGCAGTTTTGATGCGAGGGCGACCTTTTGGTTTGGAGCAGTGTAGTGTGTGTGGCTGTAGGCGCACCCTGCTGCTGACGAGGGTGTGGTCAGAGTCGCAGTCTGCACTGTGGTAGCTTCTGGTGGAGAGGATGCTGTTCAGGACAGAGCACCTGGTGATGACCAAGTTGAGCTGGTGCCAGCGATGAGACATAGGGTGTTTCCATGACACTTTATGTTGTGGCTTACACTAGAATAAGGTGTTTGTAACACACAGGTCATGGTAGGTGCACAGTTCCAGCAGTCTCTGACCGTTTTCGTTGGTCTTTCCAGTGCGATGATGTCCGAGGCAGGTAGGCCATGACTCGTGGTCCGCACATACTCTGGCATTAAAGTCGTCGAGGAGGAATAGTGGCTCGTCTTTAGGGCATCGTTTGATCTGTTCGTCCAGCTGCCCATAGAACTGATCCTTTGTGTCTTCTGAAGACATGAGGGTGGGGATGTAGACACTGAGGATGTTGACAGGATCTGCAGCAGTGGCAAGGCGGATGGACAAGAGATGCTCAGTGTCCCCTGAGGGAGGCTCAAATGATGCCAGAAGGGTGTTTTTGATGGCGAAGCCAACTCCGTGCTGGCGGGGCTCTTCAGGTTCTCGACCCTTCTAGAAGAAGGTGTAGTTTTCCTCTCTGAGGGAGCCACTGGAGGCAAGCCTGGTTTCCTGGAGGGCAGCTATGCTGACATTTAGTCTGGTGAGCTCTCTGTCGATGATGGCCGTCTTTCTGGTGTCGTCCACCTCCCCGAGGTTGTCAGAGATGCCTGTGCACATGGTGCGCATGTTCCAGCTTGCGAATCGAAGAGCTGGAGTCTTTGTTGGTTTCTTTTGTCTGGTGCAGAGTTACCATCTGCTTGTCATGCTGAGCAACACACTGAGCTCCAGGTATCCGCTGAAGCAGGCAGACATTGGCGGGCCAACACCTTACTGACCGGGGGCTGCCTGGCTTGAGGCAGGCGGTAATAGGCCAGTGGGATGCGATGATCCTTCCCACTGTCGAAGCTAGGTAAGCTGAGCCACATTATTGTGGCACTCATGAGATGAGGTAGGTAAAGTACGACGAGTTACAGTGGCAGCAGGGGTTAGTGAGTCAATGGACATCTTCTCATTTGGTCTAAATTATTGAAATGTATACATCTATCATATCGTTGTCTACAATGAAATCTGGAAAGATCACTTAGAAACCATTTGGAATGTCATTTATCTAGATGATGTAAATCTGATGGTTAACTTAGGTAAAAATGAGTTCTGCCATGCTCATCTCACATTTTTAGGGCATATTATGGGACAAGTTCAAGCTAAACCTGTTGAAGTTAAGGTGTAGAGTGTTAACAATGGTCATTGCTTTGATTTCTGTAAATATCTGATGAAGTCTGGTCTTTATTATGGAGCGACCATTTAAAAGGGGAGAGGTTAAATGCTTCAAAACAATTGCCATTGTTCTAAATTCCATCCTTATTTTTCTTGAAACAAATAAATCCTGTAATGAAAGAAAAGGAAAAAAAATACCTGTCATAACGTTTTAGTCCCATGTATTAAATGGTCTGTTCTCTTAAAGTACACATACAGTCAGAATTGAACTAGTTCAGAATTGTACGTATTCAGCCTTGTGACAGACATTACTACTTAAGGACTAAGCACTTGTTTTTCTTTTTTTGGTACTTGTTTGGTTTTTATTTTAAATGGAAGTGGTTGTTGGTTTGGAATTTAACTGTCCATATGTCATAGGATTACTTTCCTTTTGTAACAGTAGGATAAATTTTATGCTTTTCAAGAGAAGCTTAACAAGGTGTGCCTCTCGTCAAGTCAGTGTGCAAGTTATTTTCAGATTTCTTTGAGTAAAGTAAAAGCATAAAATTATTGCAAAGTTGGTCAACCTTTTATAAATATACATGTACTGAATGTATAAGACTTTTACTCACTTGGGCATCTGTGAGAACATGTATGTATTCATGAATTGTCTGTCAACTTTACATATATTCAGTTTTTGGCATATATGTAACACTTTTGGGACCAATGATCTCGGCCAATCACTCTTAAATTAAGTAACATAAAGAAAGCGAAACAAACAGTTTTAAGTACAATCAACAAACAATGTATTTCTGTGTTAAATGGTGAAAATTTAAGAGACTTGCAATATTGCAAATTAAATCCCAAATAATCCAAAATGTCCTATCACAAGTCCAGAAATATTGAATGTTCTGAATCAATTCAGTTAGTCTTGAATGTCCTGATGTACCATAATGATGCAGTCCAGAACGTCTTTGAACGAGTTCACACTAATTCCAAAGCAGTGTATATCCATTATCAATGAGCACTTAGTAATTCCAATGAATAGTTGAAATAAATAATTCTTCTCAAATTATATTTGAACACAACTGTAAACTCTGATAACATATGGATTCCAGAGACTGATCTAAGATAGGAATGAATTATTTGTTTATCACGTCTCTTTTTGTAGACATTTTCACTTTACGTAGATGTGAGCCATTCCAGTGGAAAATTCCAATCAAATTGCAAACAAGGTTGCTTCTAGAATGATCAGAACTAAAATGTTGTGTCAACATGTTATTGTCAAGTTACAAATGTGGACAAAAAATAGTCTTGTCAACATCCTGTTTACAAATTACCATTATCTTAACCCTTTAACCTCATGTCAGCACCTTTGGATACCTCATTATCATGGATGTGCCTATGGATGCCTCCACCTGATTTGCATGGAAGTTTGGACACCTACCTCATTCTCATGGAAGTGCCTTTGGATGCCAGATGTAAACATCAGCCATTTTCAGTGGTTTTCATTGTGCCACCTTTGGGGGAGAACTCCCTACTAGATACAACATTCATTGTGATAAATGACCAATAAGTCAGCTATTAAGATCTAGTTGTAAACTGCTATTTAAAGTAACTGGGATGGATTCTCCACTCTACAAAATGGAGGCCGCAGATTTTGTTCAGTACTTTCTGGAATTTGGATGATTAGAATGACGACTATGGAAGCTTCAACTTAGGTAAACACACTGATGTTGATGTAGGCAACACAAAGTCTTTATAATTTATAAAATTCAGATGATTTAGTGATGTAAACATAGACAAAGAAATGGTAGATTTCGAGGTTGAGAAATTTCAGCTATGATTTGTTATACAGCTTCACTGGTTTGACGTTGAGCAAGTTCTCTCAAGATTTTAAAGCACATAAAAAATTCATCCGTGAAAAATAATTATACAACTATAAAGATCAGATTTTACTCTTAAATCTTTCTATATATGTTAGATGTGTACCAAAAATGTAAAATGGTTAGAATTAGTGTTGAACATAACATATACGTGTACTACACTGCTATAACAGTTAACAGATAGGTGTTCCATTTATAATGCACTGCATTGTGTGAATTTGGTACAAGTATCTCAGCTGCCTCCAAAGCCATACGCTCTATGAGGTAGCGGGTTAAACTACAATCTACAAACATTGACAAAAGTTAAGCACACAATTTAAATATACGTAATTGCCACTAAATTGCTAGCTGAAAATTTTAACTGAACTTAAAGTTTCTTGCTAGTGACATTCTGTATTCAAAATAAAATTATGCTAGTGGACATTAAAATAACCTGCCTTTTGCTAGTTGAAAATATTACCCTAACCCTATCATAATGTTGCTAGTAATGAAAACTGTTTGTGTGCTGCCCTAGAGCCAGATGAACAATATGAGGCCCACTCCAGTTTCTTGTATGCACAGTGTGAAGGATGAGCAATGATTGTGCAGTAACTGGTTTCATGTGGCAACAATTGCAGTTAATCAATGTAAATTAGCACAAGACTTCCTTGAAATAATGGCAGCTAAATGAAGTTTTACAGATTTGGTTTAGTATGTCCAATAATGAAGCTGGTCTATATATTTACCATCATAACTTGTGTGCAGAAAAAAATTGAAGTACATTGTTTTGGAGACGTTTAAATATCACGAATTGCTGTCCTCAGTGCTTAACTTGGAAGCATAATCTGATCAAATTGCATAAGATTGCAAGATTGATAAATTATGTAAAATTAAGTTATGAATCTATACGTCTTCAAAATAATAAACTTGACTTCAATTTCTTTCAGTAACAACAAGCACCTCTACCATCACACTGTCTTCAACAACAGGAATGGAACCAACACAAAAGCAAGATGCCCTGCCAGTTTCGCTCATTATTGGTGTCTGTGTTGGTGGCTTTATTTTCATTCTTGTAATCATCATCATCATCTGCTGCTGCTGCTGCCGATGCTGCTGTTTGTACCACAGTTGCTGGAAGAAAGAAAATAAGCATAAATGTGGGGAAAATTTTGATGAAATTAATAACAAACTATAATCACACCAAAGCTAAAGATGGAACCCCATATTCGGGAGAGGGACTGTAAAATGCATCAAGTAAATCATCTACACGATATCCGATGTAATTCAGACTAGCACTTCCCAAGAACAGAACAGTGAACTTACAGAATCAAACCCTAATGAAGGAACATAAAATGTCAAAAAAAAAAAAGTCACACACCATGCTTCAAATCAAACAAATACTTTCAGCAGGATGGGAAGAATAAACCTGTTCCAAAGAAAAATTAAGTTAAAGAAGCAAAACTTGGCAAACCTAAATAATGTCTATCTATTGAGAGCATAACAAGCATAAGCATAAGATGAAATCATTCTACAAGTTTCATACAAAAATTTTTCATTAAGAACTGTAAGGTTCTGTTCATCACATGACAAAAAGGTATGATTTTTATTCATTGAAAGTGCAAAGTTACTGCAATTAAATAATAATTATAAAAAGAAGAAGAATATTAATAAACCACTTTATTGTATACAGGTGGCTTTTTAATTGATGATAAAACTAATCTGTGTTCAAATATATATTTTATGTTTAGTATTTTTTTTCTTGTATTCAGATAGAAAATTTCCAGTAACAAAATTTATTCAGGATGTAGCACTCACTACTCAAGAAGGTCTTATCTTGATTGAGCATAATTCACAACATCGATTGGAAACATATTTTGAACATTCTGACATATTTACACTGGTGCAGTAGTTAGTGTGCTGGTCTTGTGACTGAAAGTATGGAAGTTTTAATCCTACATTTTATAATGTGTCTATACATGTATATGCTACTATGTATATGTATGCATGAGTGTGTGTATGTGTGCATTTGTATATGTGTGTGTGTGTGTGTGTGTGTGTACAAGATTGTATATAAATCTTTGTATGAGGGCCTCAAGCCAGAATAGTTTTTCAGCTAATTGTGTTACCCTCTTTAAATAAAGTCTTTATATGCAGATTAGGAGGCACTGTACAGTTTCATATTTTGAATAGGGTTAGAATTTTAAAGAAAAAATAATTTCCCCATGTTTCCTCACTGGTTATACTGGTTATTTTAAAAATACCTTGTATATCTTAGGTATTGTTGAAAAGAACCTTCAGTTCCCATTATTTTGGTGTCTGATTGATGGGTGTAATTTGGGTTATAGAGTATATAGCTTGGCCTTGCTTCAAATGTGCACCTCTCAAAATACTACTAGCTCCACTTGGTCATTTCACCTCCTGGACTTCAGAGGTAAATTGTAAAAAAAAGAGCCAATACATTTTTATATTTTATATATTTGGTATTTCACTTTCAAAAGCTGGTATTGTCTTTTCTGGCAAAATTCATTCTCCCTATTTTAATAACTGCTAAAGATAGTGTACTTTAGACTAATTCAGGCTGATTTTAGGAGCACAAGAGAGCAGTCATTTTAGTTAGCGGTGTGCTTAGATCATGTACAGTTTCCACAAGTACAATATCCAAAGAAATTTCAGGCACAGTACATGAAAGTAACATAGAGGTATACCAAAATTCCCTCCATTGTGCATGTTGTATAGGTAAACAACTTCACTTTACACCCACCACTCTCGCAGAAGTTCATATCTGTAGAGTACACCCCATAAAGAACATGTATGTATTATTATTGTATGACTTAATTTTGGTTGTATGGCTGAAAAAGGTACAAGCATTAAAACAGTCCTTTGAATAATTTTCCTGTATGTCTCCCCACAGAACAATATTTATTAGTGTCAGAGTCCCACACAAGCCCAGTCCCCCCTCCCCTTCTGTGATGAAAAGTGAGCTATTTTAAAAATGCACAGTACTTTTTGTCAGCATTCTGAGCAACCAATGTTATGCTGGAAGACAGGAACATGAAACTTGCCATAATTGTTCCTAAGATGACACCAACAAATTTTACAGTTTGAAAAGGGATGGAACAGATGAGGTTCATGAAGGTCAATGGTTAAAATATTTGCTTATTGTTTAATATGGAAGAAAACAAATTAGCTTTGTCATCATTTATCTCTTAATTTCATTACAATTAAATGAAAAGAAACATTTCCACTATATATTTCTTTGACTTAATGCAACAGTATTAAATTTAAGTGGACTTCATTCCTGTATTATAAGACTTTTAATTTCCCCATGATTAAGGTCACTACTCACACAATACTGCATCAAGGCATATTATGTAAGCAAGAGCAAAATAAGCATAATTAGCTTATTTTCATGCATAAAATCAATGTACCATTTTGTTAATAACATTACACATAGTGATATGAAAATAAGAAAAATAATTGCACAGATTTTCATATTTGTTTTAAGGTGGTGCTCTACAATTTTGTATTTTGTATATGGTTAGAATTTTAAAGAAAGAGAATTTCCCAGGGCTTCCTCACTGGTTATACTATTTAAAAAAGACCTTGTATATCTTAAGGTCTTGTTAAAAGAACCTTTTAATTCTCTTCATTTTGGTGTACGTTTGATGGGTGTAATATGCATTATAGAGTATACAGCTTGGCCTTACTTCAAACATGCACCTCTCAAAATACTGCTAGCTCCACTTGGTTATTTTCATGTCCTGGAATTCAGAGGTAAATTGTAAAAAAAACCCTGAGCCAATAATATTTTTTTTTTACATTTAATGTATTTTTTAATTAATTCATTGCACTTTCACAAGATGGTATTGTCTAGTCCGACAAAATTCATTTTCCCTATTTTAATAACTGCTAAAGACAGTGTACTTCAGACTAATTCAGGCTGATTTTTGGAGCACAAGGAAGCAGTCAGTTTAGCTAGCTGTGTGCTTAGATTAGCTACAATGTCCACAAGTACAATATCCAAAGAAATTTCAGCCATAGTACATAAAAATAACTTTGAGGTATACCAATATTCTCTCCACTGTGTATGTTGCAAATGTCAACAATTTCACCTTAAAACTGTCACTCTCTCAGAAGTTCATAATATCAGTAGAGTGCCCCCTTCGTCCAGGTCAGCTACCATGGTGTGTCCTTGGGCAAGACACTTTGCTCAAAGTGCCTCAACACTAAATAATCTATTTGTAATGCTGTGCCCTCAAAAATCACCAAACCAAAACCAAATCCTATAGTTAACCACATTCATGTTTATTGATTTGTCGCAATGTATTCTGTGACAAATGTTTTGTAGAATAAACTGAATTGAATATTATAAGTAGTAATAATAACACAAAATTTAACAAATTTATTAGAATCTTTGACAATTAATGCATTATAACAAATGCATTAAAATACCGATGAAATTTGTAGTGATAACCTCTGTATATAAACAACCAATCTGGTACCAATTAATAAATCGTCTGGCCTCACCTACCTTTAATTTCCAGTGATCTGCTGCCCACTTTCAAGTGGGTCTTTTTCACTGGGATGTATATTAGGTTTTATTGGATGAGTCATGGTGGCTTAGTGGTTAAGCATGCCAGACTTGGGACCAAAAGGGCTCAAGTCCAAACCCTACCAGTTTGGCTACCATGGTGTGTCCTTGTGAAAGACACTTTATTCAGACTACCTCAGTACTAAATAACCTACTTGTGTTGCTGTGCCATAAATAGTAAAACATCTGTTAAAAAAAACAAAAACAAAACTAGACTTGTTTCATTTATTATATAAGAATATAGGGTGCTAAGCTTGTCAGACTATAAAGTGGTCTGGTTATCCAAAGGTCTACAAGCTAGACAAGTTCTACTAGTCATATACAAATTTATGTTGTTTTGACTTCACTATCTTTCACAAAGTATTTTCAGTATGAAACATGACATTACTATCTTATAAAGTGATGTTTTTAAAGAAAAAGTCCTTGAACTAACATATTTGTCTATCTAAAGGTTCTAGTTCAGTAATAGAAATTAAATGTGTAGAGGTTAATTAATCCAGTTATTTCTTGGGATAGATTAATAACAATGTAATATTGCATGTAACAAAATAGATAATGATCCTGTTGAACTATTAGAGTAACAGATAATTGCTTTCCTTGATGCAGCATGCACCCAAATGATTAGACAGTGATTGCAAGAAATATATTAGATACCTGTCTAAAATGTGTATGGTACTCGAGTCTCCAAGAAAGTACCATGCTCTGGGAAACTGGCACATTCAGTGTCTAACTGGATATGACCAAAATTCAGCACCTCATGAGTCATCCTTAGCTTCAGCTTCTTAGCTCTGGGAACATCCAGGGTCTAACAGTTCATAACTAATGCATGACTAACACTCGACAACTAATGCTTCGCCTTACCTTCCTTTCACAGACTTCGTAAAGAACCTTATTCAGGCTTTCTTTGAATAACTACTAAACTACTAAACTAAAAGCATTAACCATGAGAGACATCGAAAATAAACAGATGGTGATATGGTACAGAATGTGATTTCATAAAATAAGTGTTACAAATTAAAAAAAGTGGCAGTATTTCATGAAATAGTCAACCAAGCTTAAAGCTGGTGCTTATGTCGTTTGGAGTTGACAAGAGAGTGATAACATTGAAATACATTTCATTAAATACTACTGAAATAAACCTGGAAACTTAAACTTTGAAATAAACTGTTAGGGACATTCCCAATTTTTACCATGTCTGCAATGAGGTAGTTGTGATTAAATGCAATCATTATGCCCAGCTATTAAGTAAGAAAGCAGTCACTGGCATTCCAGTTACTGAGAAAGCATAACTATATAGATCTGACACCATGCAGAAATCCTCAAAGCAAAAAAAATTATTACATTATCAAATTATTCTTTGACATATTTAGATGTAGTATTTTGGTCCTTAGTTTCTCATTCCAAAAATCAGTTTCTTGTTGCAAAATTGCAAATAAATATTAAGTCAGTCTCATGAATTTCCAACTGTTTTTAACCTTGCAGCTACATGTGCTGACCAAACTTGTAATAGAAGTTGTAAAAAGTCAGCACCAGTGGGAGTTTCTGATGCAGCTGTTGGAATTTTACCAGTTGGTTTGGTATCAGAATGTTCCTTCTCAGATTCTTTTGAAATATTGGTGGCAACTGGAAAAATGGCTGACAAAGTCTACATAAGTAGTGTTTATTTACGACATCTATCTGCTACCCATTTACATTAGCTTGACATCATGCAAAGGATGCACTTGATTCCTGTTTGGCATAATGAACCAGATCTTTGTACTGTTACAGAGTGTGTGTGTGTGTTTGATTTTGGATTTTTAACGTAGCTTTAACAATTTTTCAGTCATATCACTAAAATGCCTGCAGTGTGGCAGTTTATAGTGATGTCTAGCACTGGGGCATCATGCCACAGACATGTAGCATGATGTCCCATCCAGTCACATTATCCTGGCACCAGGCTGACCAGTCCTAACACTGACCTCTAAATGCTGAGTGCCAAGCGAGGCAGCTGCTGGTACCATTTTTATAAGTCTTTGGTATGACTTGGCTGGGGTTTGAACCCATGACCTCCCGCATCTGAGGCGGATGCTCAACCACTTAGACCACCGGAGCGGTCTGTACTGTTACAGACTGAATCAAGTCAAGTGTAGGTCCAAAATAAACAAAACATGGTGTCATAAGCTTGTTTTTTCATGTTATCCGGCAGTTTGAAAAGATGTTTTTATAATATAATTTCACACATTCTATGGTAATATTTTAACTATAGTAAAAATCATAGAGGTCATGCATGAGCATTTATTCGTCTTAAATTAAATATAAATTCTTGTTTTAAAATTTAATACTGATTTTATTTAACCAAAGTCTATTCAGTCCTGATTATTGAATGCTCTGCACCTTAACTTTCACCAAGAAACTTCTAGATGAAAATTATTGATCGCTATGGACTTTTATGATAGTGGCCAGGTATTAAAATGGGTCAGGAAAATAGCATGTTGAGTCTAATCATCATAATATAGGGTAATACAAATTTGTTTATCAACATGGGTAGCTTTCATTGTGACATCACAGCATGCGACATTCAGTCCAGATTTACTGGATTACAACTTTAGGTAATGATCTTGTCCAGAAATATCTACGTACTTTAACATTGATTTTGCCATACGCACTTCCTGTGGCGTATAAATAATGACCTTCCATAGGAATATGGATATATAAGTATCCAAATGAACTAAATACTTCCCACTTAAAGGTATGTAGAATCAAATTATGAAAATGACACCCATTACAGAAATAATCAGTGTTGAATGCATACACGATCCGTATGACTTTTACTATTGAACATATCCAGCTCTAATTATCACTTAATTATTATTCTAATTTCTGCTTCATTATTTTGAATAATGATAATAATAATAATAATAATAATAATAATAATAATAAAGACTTTATTTAATCAGGGTAATTAAAATTAGTTGCAGAAACAGGACTAATCTACCGTGACGTCCTCAAAGACATATGTACACATACACAGAGTGCAATCAATCACTACCCATCTCACAGATCCATACATTAGTAATGTACATAGATAATACAGACCCAGACTAGTTAACTTTACATGTAAATTGTAAACACAGTAAAAGTTGAAGTTACTGTCATTGTTCACTAGTCAAAGTTAAACTCTGGCATAACATACCGGCATGTACTTGTGTACAAAAATGTAACTGGAGGTGGTGGATAGGCCATGTGGTATTAATTAAGATTTAGTTTTCATCCATTTAATACATGTATACCCATGGTGAAGAGTTGACATACTAGAAGATTCTTTGATCTCTTTTGGGATATTATTCCATATAATGGCTCCATAGTATTGAAAGCTTTTAAAATAATTCTTTCTTTGGTTTTTGGAATTAGGAAGTTTTTGCTGCCATTGATCTAAGGTTTGGGGTGCTGCTGATTCCTCTGTATTTAAAATTATTTTTCAAGTAAATTGGGGCAGACTTGATAGAAACTTTATACACCATTTTGGCCTTCCATAGGGGAAGTGATTCTTGAAAAGGTAGGATGTTTATCCATCATTGCTATAGTGTTGCCCGATTTCCCATATGTTATTATTGTACAGGCTTATCTTTGCAGCCGAAATATTTTCTTAATATTAACATCAGAAGTATTTCCTCATATGATATTACAATACTCAAAATGAGGCTAAATGTATCTCTTATAAAAAGTGGCATGTTTTGGAATGAAATACTTTAGTTTTCTTAATAGCCATAAATAGGCTTAGGAAACTTAAAGATACATTACTGTCAGCAAGAATACCGAGAATTTTGTTCTTGTAAACCTCTTTCAGTTTTTCATTATTATTGAAAAGGCTTAGGTCATCAGTCTTCAATTTTACTCTTTTTTGCTGTGCTCTTGGTAATTAAACTTTTGTTTAATCTGTATTTACAATCATACCATTTTCCTTGCACCTTATTTTAAGCTTGTTTAATGCCATTTGAAGATTATTTTTCTATGTAGTTCTCCATCTGTGTTAAATCAGAACAGGTAGTATCATCCGCATACAGATCAGTTGATGATACTTTATTTCCAGTCAGTAGAGGAAGAGGTCACTTATGAAAATAACAAACAAAAGTGTGTGTGTGTGTGTGTGTGTGTGTGTGTGTGTGTGTGTGTGTGTGTGTGTGTGTGTGTGAGATTTGGATTTTTAACGTAACTTTAAAAATTTTTCAGTCATATCGCTACGATGTCTGCAGTGTGGCAGTTTATAGTGATGTCTAGCACTGAGGCATCATGCCACAGACATTTAGCATGATGTCCCACCCAGTCACATTATTCTGACACCAGGCCGACCAGTCCTAACACTAACCTCTTAGTGCTGAGCGCCAAGCGAGGCAGCTGTTAGTACCATTTTTGTAAGTCTTTGGTATGTCTCGACCGGGGATCGAACCCACGACCTTCCGCATCCGAGCAGACGCTCTAACCGCTAGGCCACCGGAGCGGTACAAACAAAAGTAAAGATCAATGTGACACACAACATTTTATTTTTTTATTTTCAGATATATGTCAATGTAAAATCCCTTTTTGAAATCTGTCATTAAGGTATGAAGTAATCCATTTGTGAGCTGTGTAACTATATTGGTGGTTTTTTAATTTTCTAGGAGAAATTCATGATCAGCAAGATAAAAAAAACCAACCATAATACTCCCAACTAACTTTCCTTCATCTGAAGCAGCAGCCATATATCAACCATTGATATTATGCCATTTCACAGGAATGATTTTGCCTAAAACCAGACTGGTTATCATGGAGAAGTTTGTGGTCATTGGGATAAGTCATAAATGGCTCATGCACATGTTTTTCAATTAATTTTGAAAGAGTTGGAATGGTAGAATTTGGTTGAAAATTGCTCAAGTCATCTTTTGCCCCTGCTTTGTGGAGTGGAGTTATCTCTGCAGTTTTCCATAATTGTGAAAATTTACCGGTCTTTAGACTGTGATTACATATCAATGCAATTATCTCTGCAATAGCAGGTGCTGCTGCTTTCAAAAGCCTTGGGCCTATCATATAAAGTCCTGTCTGTTCAGTAATATCAATGTTTACAGATATTTTAAACCAAATGTTAAACTTACTTTGGGTATTTCAAATCTATCATAAATTTTCAGCAAAAAAATCTTCCAGGATGTGAATCATTTGATCCAACTTTTAGGTTCTTTAAGGTTTTAGGCCACATTCAGAAAAAAGTCTTTAACAAATTTGCAATTTATAAATGGTCATTTGTGCATACACCGTCAATGTTCAGAGATGGAATATCAATCTTGTTCTTGGATTTTCCAGCTCCTAATTCATTAAATAGTATTATGTATTTTTAATTTGCATTGTGTGGTTTGTTTTTATTTGTATGCCATTATATTCTATGGATAATTGTATTTTGGACTTGACCTCGTCCAAAATCAAGAACAGTTTCTACCTGACCTGAATCATTGATTTTTTAAAAAATTCTGTAAACATCTAATACAATACTAAAATTTTCTCTATGAGTATGGTTAACTGTTAGATCAGTATCACTGTCAGTCAAGGACATTGTGTTTACTATTTTCTTTATTATAATTTTCATAATAGATTTTATAACTATAACTAAGATTTTATCTTCTAAACATTTGGAACCTTCTAGCATGAAATTTTCCATTAGGCAATAGTTCTTTTAGAAAATGTTAATTGTGACCTGAGATCAAGTAGAAGACTATATAATCTTGTTTCTCGAAGAACTATTTATTCATGCTATAAGAACTTAGCAGAATCAGTTGTATTATTGTTGTGTCCAATAATTCATTTGGACTGGAATTTATTCAGATTATTTAAATGAAGTTATACTTCTCTGGAAATACAAAGTGCTCAAAACTAACATTCTTGGAAATAGACTTGATTTTATAGTGAAATTTCAAATTAAGATATATTCTTGGATTGTATTATCATGATCCAACAAATGGCTGTTGGCACAACACCACGACACGGGCCACCACAGGCACACAAACACTGCCAGCATTGGATTTATTTTGGATTACCGTTAAAGTTTATTCAGAACTTTAATCTTTAGGACTTGTGTCAGTAATTCTAAAATTATTTGAGATTTAATTTGCAATACTGTAAGTTACTTTTACATTTTTCACTTTGTATTCAAGGGAAATAAATTGTTGCATTTTTTAAAAACTTGTTGGTTCTCACTCTTTTCTATTACTAATTTTAAGACCACAGAGTTGTAACAATAGTCTCCAAATTGTTTTAGGGTTTTACTTTTTTTCATCAGTAACTTTCTGATAATGTGTCTTTTTGCAGTCCTAAACATTTTTTGTTACTTTATTTCTCAAAATTGTAAACTCTTACCAACTGGAAGCTTTCAAGTAGTCTCTTGTTGTAAAAGAATACAGTATCTCTGACGTAAACCAGCCGGTTGATGATCATGCTTTTTATTCTTTGTATTTTTAATGGTGCATGTTAATTGACTATGTTCAAAAACAAATCTCACATTGTATCAAATATATCATCTATGTCTTCAAATATTGCCACAGTATCCCATGGTTTCTGTTCCAAGTCCATCAGAAAATCTGTGTTGTTAAAATGTTTGAAGATCTATAAGAAATTGATATATGAGAATGCTTTTCCTTCCCTTTTTTGGCTAAAGTTTTGTGCAAGATGGATGGCATCGTGGTCACTCAATCCAATCTTAGGAACATAAACTTTAGAAACATTTTCTTGAGTGTTACCGTAGTATAGATATGATCAGTAAGGGTTTTTGAATTTGTGGTTATTCTGCTTGTTCCTTAATTAATTAGGTCATTCCAAAAGGTTGCATGAAAATATCAAGTTTTGACACTGAATGCTAAATCAAGTATATCCAAAATAAATTCCAATATTTTGAGTGAAAGATGAAAGGTAAGTATGCCTTCTTTCTCATCACAGTTCATTCTATGTAATCAAGCATTGATACATGGAAATTTCACTCGATAAAGATTGGGAAATGGTATAAATAGCTATAATTGGTGAAAGAGTTAAATTTACATGGTATTTTGCTTTTAATTTATGCAGAAATGGTTAAAGTGTCACAACTCATTTTCAAGAACTTGGAGTTCTTCTAGCCTCAGTTCCTGCTGAATAACCAGATTTGTTCACGTCCTTTATTATCGACTCGTTAGGTTTAAAGTTCAATACTTTTTGATACTGGATCAAGGATGATTTCATAAAGTAATACTTTCCAGAAATAAAAGAAGACAGTTTTTACATGCAGTCAATAGGAATAAAATCATTTTGTTAGGGAATGTTGGATAATCATGATGTAACTTTTCCCAAAGTCCATGGAGAGGTAACATGTAGATGGAATTAACAATACTTATCTTCTGCAAAACAACTTATCTGTTAGAATAACAGAAAATGGAGAAAAAAATAACCAATCATACATTAAATGTATTAGACAATGCAATGAGATCACGTAGATGATTCCAAAAACAAAAATGAGAAATATAAAAAAATTCATAGATGCAATAAAACAACACATAAATTAACCAAAGTAAGAATATTAATCCATAAAACTGCAAAACATGGATGTGAAAATATTGTAAAATTTTAATTCTTTCAGGTTAATGATGATTCATTTTTGTAGAGTCCTTTAATATAGACTCAATAATTTTTTTTGAAAAAGCAAAAATGTTGTTCCGTCTCCAACCAATTCTTGATTACAGTTGTCATATATTGTTTTTAAATATAGTACGAAAGTTTGATTTTCTGATGTCTCTGTTATCAAACAGTCAAAACATCAGTTGGATATTTTCAGTTATGTTGAGAATATTGTAGGACAAATTGGTGTCTTAAGCTGCATCTTTTATTTTTTAGTCTCCAAAAAGTTAATTTTTATACACAGTATCTATGAGGAACTATCTCCATTGATATGGAAACAAATTGACCCCTCCCTCCCCCACTGGTTTTTCAAAATTATGCAACATGGACAAGTTATATTAATTTTGAAAAATTATGTATGAGACATAACACAAATGTTCTTGCATCAAATTTTGTACCATATGCACTGTAGATGTACATGTACATATGTGAAGCAGTTGACAATAACACAGGAAATATAACCAATCACTGAAATAGCATGATTCAGACGTGCAATTTTTATTTACAAAATCTTGCAACGAATTTTGTAGCTTTAATGTATGCAAAAGCACAGTTCCATATTCTTGCTCCAGAATATTTTAAAGTACATCTAAACTGTTTGGTATTGGGTTTTT